>ML675631.1:24639240-24720276 GCA_007922155.1 Mesoclemmys tuberculata | reverse complement strand
CACACACACACACACACACTCACCCCCTGCGCGATCCAGGCCCCCTCCGACTCCCACCTACACCCACCATCGCTTCCAGCCCTTGGCCGCCCCTCGCCCTCTGGCTGCACGCTCTGCGCACCACACGCTGGGTGGCCAGCCCGCGGGAGCTTCCCGGCCCTAGCTCGCGGTGTCTCTATCTGGCTGCAGCTGCTCACCACCCCCACGGGACGCTAGCCCTGCCCACTCTCGGCGACTGTTGGATTCGGGTCTGAATTCCCTGTGTTCCCTGCCTCTTTCTCTTTCTTTTTCACTGTCCTTCATGTTTGAAAAACGATTCTCTCCTTCCTGCCGCCTCCTTTCCCCTTCCAAGTTCTTAGGAGCTGCTATGAACTAGGGCTCTCAATCCTAATCGAAGATAACCATTGGTCTCCATCCATAGCCTGGGGCCACCATCCCACCTGAATCCTGGTCCACAGCCACCAACCAGTCCCAGCCATAAGCCTAACCTGGGGCCACTAATAGGTTCCATCGGTAGACTGATGCCTCCAATTGGTCCTAACCTAACCCCAGGTTGGGCCACCATCCATCCTGAACTCTAGCCTGGGGCTACCAATCAGCCCCAATCTAGCACTAGTCCATCCCTGGTCAGCAACTTTTCCTGATTTCTAACTCTGTCTTGGTGGCACCTACCAGAGGCACAATTTTCACATGGTATTTCACTGTTTAGTTTACTCATCCCCATTATGGGGCTATTTAGCTATTTATTTTTTGCCGACTTTGTTCCCAGATGCTTGATGTCAGTGTCAGAATTGTTTTACTGAAAAGTTCTTGCTGGTCTCAGCGCACTTCCTAGAAAGGATATATATGCATATGCAATAATTTAGAAGGGGAATTCCAGGCTTCTCTGGCTCCTGGCGCCCAGACATGATTTCCCAATATCCTAGGAGCATCTCAAAGTCTGGCAGTTAAATTGAAGCTGTCCTTGTTAGCTTTGCTGGTGCAATAGTATTGTCTTGGACATTTGAAACGGGATCCAAACCATGTGGCTGGTCACATAGCTGTAACTGGCTGATCCAAAAAATCCTTTACTTTGAGAATGTTCCAATCTGGAACAGAACTTCCTGGGTCAAGTATTGACTTAGGATATGCTTCTTAAATGCAACTGTCAGTTCCTGGAAGAATTCTTATGTCACGCTAGCTACCACTTCGCAGAGAGGTGGATTACCTACAATGAGGGAAAACTCCTTTCCGTCCATGTAGAAAGCATCTATGTTACTATGCAACTGGCGTATAGACAAGGCCTTAGTTAAAAGGACACTATCAACTTAAAATTAATCGTAAGTTTAATACACATTCCCTTGAATGCTCCAAACTTTGCTGCAATAAGAACCTCAAAGTGAAAGTGGCTATAAACAAAAGTGAATGTCTGAAAGTAGTTAATTTTTTCATCATTTCAACTAGAGGAAATGTTACTGTTGATGCTCTTCCTTTATATTTTACAGGGTTATGGACCAGGACTCCACTTGTTTGATTAAAACATATAGGGCCTATTTCATCGCTATGCTGTGGCTCCATGCCACATTTGTACCTCTGGCAGGAATCACGTAAGCTGCAGGGCTGTCCCAATTTCCAGCCAACTAGTGCAATAGTTCTAACTTGCACCTGGTTATAGCAGTGCTCTGGCCATTCCCCTACTCAGTCTTTTGGAGACATCCTATGACAGGGTATATCAACCCAGCATGAGACAAGAAGGGGTTAAGAAGCAGCTTTGTCCAGGCAGCCCCACGTTTACCCGTGAGGCAAGCCAGGCTTGCAGGAGAACCCTTAAAAAAGGAGAAGCTCCTCTCAGAAGGCCTCTGCCTGGGGAGATGGACAAATCTCTCAGCCTCAGCTCCAGCAGAGGAGCAGAGCAGAAAGCTAAACCACCTTGACTGTGAATGGAGAGTGGTGGGACAGGTGGCTGGAGGATCTGGGTAGGACAGGGAAACTGGAGCCGCTCTTTATTTCTGTTACTTTCGTTTTTTGTCTTTCTGTTACTTTGAGGACTGAGACTAGGGGCTGGGTCCCAGGGCAGACCACTGCTGAGAATACAAGCACTTTCAGCAGAAGGTGAATGGACGTAGGAAATAGCCTAGGGAAGAAGCAAGCAATCTGACCAGACAGACCTTAACCACTTGCTACAACCACCTGGGCTGAAAACCGAGATAGGAGAGACTTGGTTCTCCTACAGCCTTGAGAGAAACTAGCTGGAAGACCCCAGACACAAGGGGCCAGAAGGACTATATGAGACTGGGCCAAGACCATCAACCTGGTGTAAGGGACTGGGACTATTGGGTGAAAACCCTGGTGTACCCCAAAAGGAGTAAGACCAAAGGTGACCTGGTCCAAGTCACAAGGCAAAAGGAGAGCACTAGAGGGCCCAGCCAGCAGGACTACAAAGAACTAATCCCTGTAACACTGGTCCTGGTCACAGGGCAGCGCACTGGTGAGTCGCTTTGCCACGTATCCCAACACATCTGTACTGGGGACCTCTGCAGAGATGGGACGTGAAGCTGGGCCTGTTACTGGGCCTGGTTAACTCCATACATGAAGTAGATCTACCTCTTGGGGACTCTATCAGCTTTACACCGGCCTAAAGGGATCAAAACACAATGATGACTTCGGCCCATGCTTTTAAGTTACTAGTGTCCCAGGATTAAGCTTTGGCCTAAACTAGAAAAAGTTTTATCAGTATTACTGTTAAGGGTATGATGTTATACTGATATAAACTGTAATGTCGACACAGTTGTAACAACGAAAGGTGCTTTATACCCATATAGTTTTTCACTTCCTGAACTGGAATAAACTATATCAGAATAAGCAGTTTTATATTGATAACTGCATCCACAGTGGGTGGTAGTTGGTTTTTTTTTTTTTTTTGCCACTTCATCTATACCCGTATGGTTAAAGCAACAAAGCTTTCTAGTCTAGACAAGCAGACATTGCTTTACGCTTTATGTTTCTTTCAAAGTCCCACTAGATGGCATTCATGCAACAAGCAAAAACCAAGCATTGCAAAAGTATATAACTAGTGACTTTTTTTCAAGGTTTGTCATAGTTGAGCTTTTTATACTTTTCTTTTAAATGCTTTGATATGCAAACTGCCAGTTTCCCCCTTCTGAGTCTTATTTATAAAGGATAGTTTATAAGCATCTGCCAAAATAATGAAATACAAGAATAAAATGGTATGGGGACTTTAAAAAAATGTCCCTAAAAAGACAGAAATCCAATCATTGTCTGAACTTTATCTAGATATTTTGTGCATACACTGGTTTCTTGTAGGGTTGCATGCCAGTACTAGGCTACTGGCACTGCAATTATTTTGGGGGAGGATGGAGAGTGCACAGGTGCACGCTTTTTTTTTTTAATATAGTATTCGCTGATGCAGTGATAGGGTTTGACAAATCCAGGCTGGCACATCCTCTGCTACAGAAGTCCACTGGGCCAAGGCATTGTTCTAACAGGCACATGATACTCGGAACAAGAATATTGTGCATTGCCACCAGCTAGCATTATCTGCTGGCTTGTTTTTGCTTCTGATACCTGGGCTAACAACCTGAATGGTTACACCCTCCTCCTAAACACAAACCAGGCCCTTTGGGAGTGTGAGTGTGTGTTATCACATTAGCAAGACCAGTATTCTAAAAGTAGTCCTTTTAGTACCCTATTCCCGTGTTACAACTTTGATCATCCCATGGTGCCAACTTCCACCCAGCTTATTATATTTTCAAACTAGCACCATCCATGCTACTCCTTATGTTTGGGAGGAACTCCCCATCAATATCCACACAACTAACCTTCTTTGTCCTTCTTGACTCCCTCTTTTGCCATGATGTCTACAAAAATCTTAATAAGTTAGGCTGCTGGTGGTTGAGACCACTGTCATTCTGTCCAATATAGTCTCATTGTTTCCTTGTTCTCCCGTTTTGTCTGCCTGTAGCCACATATCTCTCACCTTATTCTTAGATTGTAAGCTCTTTAGGGCAGGGACCGTCACCTTTTTCTCCCATGCCAGTGTTGGCACAGCACCTACCACAATGGAGTACCAGTCTGTGACTAGACCTCTTAGGCACATAGTAATACAAATAATAAAGTTTTGAGACCTCCTGTTGATCTAGCCCAAAACAGTGTGGGTTTTTTTTTAAAGGAGAAAAAGACTCTTTACTCTGACTACCCACATTGTGTGTCTCAAAATACTATTCAAAGATTTGCTGCTGAGTATAGGTATATAAAGGGAAAAGTTAAAAGCATCTGTCCTTAGAACAGGAACTTTCCCCCTTTGTACGTAGCTAAATGAATGTATGATCAGCGTCTTCATAGAATTTCCAGCTTTTTGCTGCCTTTAGAATGGTTGAGATAATGTATGGGGCCTGATCCCATGACCTCAAACGTCTCAAACTACCTAGGTCCAGGTGTAATTTTTGGATCTGTGGAGTTTGACCCCAGGTTTACTGCAGTAGGAAGCATGGGAGCCTATGGCTCCTCCTCTTCTGCCTGAGGCTAGGCCCCTCCCACTCCATCACTACTGTGGAGCTCCTCCCCTCCCACCCCCCCACTGCAGATGGAGGAGCCCCGTCCCACTCTACCCCAGAGCCGAGCCGCCCCAAGTCCCAATAAGGACACCCTAGCCGACACCCCAGCTGCCTGAGAGTCTCGGCCAGCAGCCCCACCACCATCTGGGCATCCCAAGCTGTATGGGGCCCCAGCTACCCCAGAGAGGAAGCCACGTGGTACTCCGGGGCCTGCTGGCAGCCCCAATCACCCCGAAGGTGGGACCGCACGCAATCCCAGTGCCCGCTGGCAGCCCTGCTGTGGCAGTCCCAGCTGCCCCAGAATGGCAGCCCCAATGTGGCCCCAGCACCTGCTGAAGACCCAGCAGTGCTGAGGAAGCTTCTGTTGGAGGCAGCAAGAGGGGTCGAGGCCATGCCCGGCTTTTTGGGAAGGCTAAGTCTTCTCCCCGCTCCATTACCCGGCACCCATGGTAGGAAGGTTCTTCCTTTGTATAAAGGTGACCCAATCAGACCCCATTTATTGATGCCAGTTGTCACCATTAACCTGGTTAACTTCACTTCTGACCCATCCTGGGCTTTTCAAGTGCACCCCTCGCAGGTCTTGGGCCTCAAGCTGTCACCTCTTTTTGGGGGTGAAATCACATGATTCTCCCACTCTGAGCAGATCGGGGGCTTCAGAGCCAGTCCCCCATGATTACCTCGGCAGGTCTGACTTACATTCCGCACGTGCAGCCATCTTTTCTCCAAGAGCAATGACTTTAGTAGTGAGTAATCAGGTGTTACTTGCACACTCTAGGGCACACCGCCTTTCCCTTCCATGGGCTCAAGGCACAATCTGCTTAATTTAGGCACACCCACCCTTTCCCAGTTCCTAGGGCTCGGGGAGAAAGGCACCTATCCTTACCTAATTCCTAAGGCTCAGGGCATATTCTTTTGCAGGACCTTTTCCCAGTGAAAAAGCCTTACACAAGAACATCCTTACCCTCTATTTATTAACAATGATCAAGCAGAATAAACACCCTAAGCATACAATGCTATGCTCACCAATCCTGATCACACAGGCCAACTTTCCCTGTTGGCCAGGAAAGTTTGATCTCGGCTGGGTTCTGGCTGCTGCAAGTCATGGCTGTGCAGCTCTGATCTTGGGCTGTGTCTCGGAGGTGAATTCTTCTTCTGTCAGGTCTTTCCTTTTTACTCTTGTTTCCCAGCTGGTCTCTTTTTTGGACCCCAGTTTGTATGGTGTAACTTGAGTCCTGCTTAGCTAAACCTTAACCGATCACCTTACTGACGTATTACAAAATAATTCTTTGACCAATCATACCCCATCACCTCAGTTGATTTAAATTTTGCAAAATTAGTTATGCAACAGACGGAAACAATCAAAGGATCAGATAACCCATACAGATAAACAATAGAGAAGTAGGGCCAATAAAGGCAAAACAATAAAGTCTACATTTCACAATCACAACTGTTAAGCAATTCCTTGATGTACTTTAGATGGAATGTGAGAATGTGACTGTTTCTTAGCTCATGGCTGCTGCTGTTCTACTCTGAGATACGCTGCTTATTTCAGAAAAAGGCCTCTCACAAGCAGCCTTCCTAAAGCAATGTTTTATTTTGCAACAAAAGCATTAAGAGAAAACAAATAGCAAAATAAACCAGTCTCTATGCATGCCTGCTTCTCAAGCCTTACCCTTCTCTAGGGCTAGGAAAGCCCAGTTTTTTCAGACTCCCTCTGCAGTCTCTGGATGTATCAATAGGATGTCTCCTTGCACAGCTTACAATTGGCACCCCCACCCCAAGTGGTTTTTTTAACTGTTTATAATCTTTCATTTTAGCTCCCAGCACTGGCAGAACAGCTATGTCACTTTGGCCTGGGGTATGGAAGCATGCCATTGTCCTGTAACTGCTTCCCTCAATGTTAGCTGGGAAATTGGCTTTCTACAGCTTGCAATGGGGATTAACAGACCCATGGGGAGGCTGCACGAAAAGCAGCCGACCCATGGGGAGGCTGCACGAAAAGCAGCCAGTAGAAAGGAGGCTGTGAGGAGCTGCTAATCCAGGCCAGCCAGGCCCCTATAAGAAGAGTTGCAAGGCAAGACACCAGTCAGTCACTCCTCCCGGAGCTTGAGAAGGGAGAACTGGCTGCCTTGCAAGGTGAGGGCTGCTAGCACCCTGTACAGAGCAATGCTGCAGGCAGGGACCAGGGGAGCTAAAGCTAGCTCCTGGCTGGCTGTAGGGACTTGGAGGCTGAGGCCTTGAGACAAAGGCAAAGAAGGTGCTAGGGATCCAGGGAAGCAGCCCATGGAAAGGTATGGCGTTGTTAGAGGAGATGCAGTAAGTGGCTACCATCTAAAGGATCCCTGAGTTGGGACCTGGTGTTGTGAGTGGGCCGGGGTCCTCCCGTACCTCCTCACTACTGGGGAATAAATGGCTGGACAATTGGCTACAGTGGTCAGTGGGTGGGAGGGAACAGCGTGTGGCGTGGTCAGAGGGAAGCGTCACTGAAGAAGATGCTGTGTTCCTGGGAATGACGCAGGTCCCAGAGAAGTGATGGGGTTGAGGCCCCACAAGCAGGGGGGGGCATAGGTGAGCGACGTTAATCCCTGTGATGGCCAGCAGGAGGTGTCAGAGGGGTGCCTCTCCTCATCTGTCACACCAGTGACCTCAGAATGTGTCACTCCATTTCTGATTTACCAAGAGGCTCCTAGGAAAAGTTCTAATAGGGAGAAGCTAGCCAGGACATCATCAAAAAGCTGAAGGAAAGGAAGAAGCCTTACTGCTGGCTTGCTTTTTTCCCCTCCACTAGCTGTTGGTCGCTGGTTATGCAATACCCCCAAGCCTGACAAAGAGGTCTTTGCTTCCTATGTATTTCCCACTGAGGAATAGGAGTTCAGCCACAGGCAATATCTTAAGATTTGACTGCTACAAGCAAGTAACTCTAACCAGCTAGCATGTTAGTTGATGCTAAACATCAGCCACATTAAGCCCATCAGTTAATCTTTTCAACCCTAAACTAGCTTCCTGAAACTAAATGAAACAGAAGTTGTGATAATCATCCTGCATAAATATCAACCAGTTTGATGGGGTTCTGTTTTCCAATCTTCATTAGTTGAGGGACTTTACTTCAGAATTTTGTGTTTGATTTTAATTCCAGCAGTTGCCTGGTCATGCCGCTGGGCAGAACTGCACATGCAGCAATGCTTGTGGCTAGAAGCCAGAGAATATATTTGAGATGGGTGCTTATAGATTAATTCCTCAAATAGCTAAATGAATCCTAGGTTAAATAGCCTTTCAGCCTGACAGACCACACATAAGCATTGCATGTCAATTCTCAGAAATTACTTTGTTTTCACTTACATTAAATGGTCAAATGATAAATTTAACAAGCAATATCACCTTGGATTGTATTAAAATGTTTCATTATAACCCTGTGATGGAAGAGAAAAGATTGCTGATAAAGTAATAGGCAGTAATTTGGGCAGGCTACCTTAGCTGGCATCAGCGGTGTAATCTCAACATTATATTCAACCTGGGAATGACTTATATCAGCTATTTTACTAGAACTGAAATACATCCTTTGTCATTTAGATTGATAATGCTCTATTACTTTTAGGGCTGATCATTAAACGAGTCTGTTTCCTTCTGAAATGATTATACGAAGTTAATGAGGACTGGTTTGTTTTGTGATTTAATCAGTTTGATAATTCAGTTTGCCTTCGTATTTATCCACTCTCTTAGTTCATTTGCTTGTTTAGTTAAAATATATATTAAAATGGAAATCTTTGTCATATGGATGTTTCCTTTTCAGCCACTAGCACTCACAAATGCCTGGAATAAAGAAGAAGTAACTCTGTGACCTACCTAGTGGTCGTCCATACAATTAGCCCATAGTCCTCCCATAACGGATATATTTTAAAGGAAAGTTGACTTAGGTGTTGATCACTTCTTTTGATAAGCAACATTGGTTCCAGAACCTTTCGAGGGCCTGCTGGGGTGGATATGGGCCAGTCCATCTAAAGGGTGAGCAGTTCCCTATAAGATGTCTATAGACCGCACAAAAAGGAGAGGGGCCATGATTCCCCCTCAACCATTCACAACGCCCTGTGGGAGGACCGCTACTCTGGCCCATCTCTGTGTGGTCTGGAAAAGGTCCTGCCCTGCTGTAGATACAAAAGATGCTCTCTAGTCCCTCTGTCTGCCTTCAGCCTGGGACAGGGGCTGGCTCCAATCACCCAGCTCTCTCCCTGCATGAAATGGGACTTGGGCAGGGGCCGCTACAGCAGATTCAAAAGTTGCATGTAACCATGGTCCTGCAGGAAGAAGCTGAGCTCCCGCAGCACTCCCCCATCCCTTGCACAAGCACCCAGACGCAGGAGAGCTCAGGCTGGACTGTTGCACAGCTGGGTAGAGCCAGGGCTGGTCCCATGCCCCTTGTTTTTATTGACATGTGCGGGGCCGGGGTGGGATTGGCCCCTTAAAACGCCTGCCCCATAGGACAGTTGCACAGCGGCTGCCTGGGTCAGCTGGGGACGCACGTGTCCAGAGCACTGACTTCTACCCACAGCGTTCGACCAGGCGGCTGAGCTTGCGGCGCATGCGCATGCCATACCGCTCGCCCATCGCCGCCGGCGGGAGGCGCGCGCACTCCGCCGGCCTGCAAGCCAGCCGAGCGGGGGCGCGCGGCCGAGGCGCATGCGCAAGGCGGGGCCTTTCGCTTCCGGCGCGAGGCCGCGCCCTCCTGCCCCATTTCCGGGAGTCGCCGACCGGTCCCCGTCTCTCTCTCTCTCCCTCAGTTCTGCCGCCAGCAGGGGTGGGGGAGGGGACGGCCGCTGCCGCCGCCGCCGCCGCCGCCGTGATGGGCTCAGCCCTGGCGGGTGCCGCCCCGCGCCAGCAGGACCGGGGGGCCGGGCTCCGCGCTGCCCTCTGAGCCGCCGGGGGCCCGGCGTTGAGGAGCTGGCTGAGGTAAGTGCGGGGGGCCCATGTCCCCTCCCGGATTCCGTCCCGCCCACCTCGCGCACCTTCCCCCCCCCCGCTCTGTTCCCTTGCCCCGTCTGTCTCCTCCCTGCCCTGCCCCCACCTCGCTCTGCCCCCTCCGACCCCTCCCTTCCCCCCTCAGCGCTGCCCCATCGCCCCTCTGCTGGCTTCCCTTCCCCCACGGGCTTTTAGGCGCCGTTGCTTGGGGGCTCCCAGCCTGCCCCCGCAAGGGAGCCGCTGCAGCCCGCTTCCCTGGTCGCTGGCCACGGCGCAGCTGTTGTTGCTCCCCCCTCCTCGCCCCCCCGTTGTGGTGGGAGGCTGGGACATGCCTGGGTATAGGGGCCTTCCCCCCCCCGATGGCCAGGGCTGGGTCTGCCTCTCATGCATTCCCAGCCTCAGACTGGGGGGGAGCTGAGTTTAATTGATAAAACGTGAGCTAGAGCCAACTTTTCTCCCCCAAATCCCATAATCGGTGACTACAGTGAACAGTGTGAGCGGGCGTGCATGGGTGCGTGCGCCAGCATATACTGCTCTTTGGCTGGTCCAGTCCGCTGGATAAAATCAGGTATAGTCTCGGTTTCTGCTGCTGTTGAATAAGAAATTTAATTTCTGAGACTTTTCATCTCGTGCTGGTGCCGCAGTCTACATTGGAAAAATGAAAGGACTTGAAGTAAACAGTGCTAGCATGTCAGTTAATAAAAATGGTAATTTACTTCCCCTCAGATTGCTCACATTCTAAGTAATAGAGATCTGGACCCTCTCTTACACAGTTCACTAATGCTGAAGTAGATGAAGTTGTTGTAATTAGTTCACCACACATTCTAGTCCATAGTTGCTCAAACTGGTCTGGGCAATGCTTACTGGTGGTCCACAGAGGTCTAGCTACTTCCATGGAAAAGCATCTTTGTTTCAAACTGGGGGGAACAGGACATATAGGAGGGAGAGATTAAATGAAGAGCATGCAAATAAAGTACATAATCCATGCCCTTACAAGTGGAAGAGAGGTGTCTAGAATACAATCATTAGGTGAGCTCCACTAGGAAGTTTGATAATCCCTGGGCTACCCTGCTTAATATACACTTGGGTAAGGTACACTGTGCTATGGTATCTAGACCCCAAGTTGTGCCTTCATCACTCTTCTGTTTGCTGGAGATATGAATGTATAAACATATGCTCTGATCCTGCAAACATTTACACACATGCTTCAAGCACATAAGTATCCCATTAAAGTCAATGGGACTATGTGCGTTCGTAATAGGCTTCAAATGTCTTCTGAAATATTGGCTCAGTCAGGGGATGCTATATCTAATTTGTCAGATTTGTTAGAAAACACTGGGACCTAGTGACTCATGACCAGATAAAACTGATGTAAAATCCCTGCAGATTAGAGTTCAGAAGCTGACAACCCTTTGTATTTAAGAAGCACATGTCAAATCATTTTACAGTTCTGTATCTAAAACTTGCTCGCTTCAACTTTGATTTCAAATACTTTGTGCTGTTTGTGTCTGAATCAAATAGTTCTTACCTGTGTTTTATGAAGGCATTAACTGTGTTATGCCCAAGGGGAATAAATGAATAGTCTAGCACAGCAATTTAGAAACTGAGGTGCAGGTGAAGAATGGAAAAGAACCAGCAGATTTTGCATCTGTCATGCTCCGAAAACAGAATGGTTGATGTTTTTAAAAATAATGTCTCTCTGTTTTAGATTAATATGGAATATTAAAATTAAAAATTAATACAAAATATTAAATATAAAATAGAGTAACTTCTCATGCTTGTGAAAATAGTTCAGCTTTGATCCTTGTTGGCTTTGTTGAATCCTGAAAGGAAAGATCACTTTTGGGGCATATTAATTGACAGAAAAATGTGTTGCCAGCTTAGTGTTGCAAAGTACGATCAATAAATAAAACAAACCACATTCAAATGATGGCAAAGGTTTAGCTTACACTGATAAACTTGGAAATGATAGAGCTGATTTTAAAAATTGTTCTCTAATTTAGGATCTTGACATATCAACTCATTAATAGCAAGTGAGAAATTTTTCTTGGCGCTTGCTGCATAATGTTTATGGGAGAGGGAAAGGGAGAAGGGCAGTAGCTTAAATATCTAGCCCTTTTGAATGTGAACAGAGGGAGTCAGGTCTGCCTGCATCTGAAAAAATAGAGGTCTGAACCATCTAAGGCCCAAATTGTACCACCAGTGCATGACCTGGAGATGCAGTCTGTGCTGTGTTCTTCTGGCATAAACTCCTTTATCCCATCAGGCTACTGGAACAGAACTGCTCTTCTAATTTAAGGACTTGAAACTCCATCAATTATTGGTTAATGGATCTATGCAAAGGCAAATCTGCAATCCCCTCCATCAAATCCCCTGCTGTGCATTGAGATCCTATGGAGGATGTCTTTTGCATAGGTGTTCCTACCCTTTTGCCCCATGTAACCCCTTCACAGCTTTGGAGGAATGAACTGAAATTTTGCTAGAAATGTGAACTGCCTATTCGTTTCAGTGGGTTATCAAATCTGAGCCTGTTTCTCAATTGCCTTACACCTTTGGTAGTACTTGTTTTAAAAAGAAATTCTAATGCACACCAGTGTGATATGCACTAACTTGCCTCTGTGGGCCCTGCTGACACGCAACAGAAGTTCTCTGGTGCATGTTAACGTAGTACTGTTTTGAAATTAGACTACATTAATGTGCACTTGGCAACTTTTAGTGTGTGCCAGCAGGATCCACATGGGACAGTGCATGACACACTAGTGTGCATTAGAATTTACACCTCTGCTTGTACAGACTTGAGGTACCAAGTAATATAAGTCTTCTGTCAAGGTTTTAACAATCTTCACTGAACCATTTCAGGGACGAGATATGCAGGGGTTTACATATTTATTTAAATGTGATTTTGTATTGTAAAGTTATCAGATTTGCTGCTGATAGGTGACCTTTATAAATACATAAGTACTATATGTTTTGATAATTTGGGCTTCATTTTGCTTACTTGTCTGTTCAGAATTCTTGATGGCATGTCTTGGTGACATTTGTAGGGGGTTACCAACATAAAGGCATATTCAGTCATGTGATGAAGCTTTCAGTGTTCTTGGTACTGATGAAGTAGTTATTTTTTTAATCAGACATTTTTAGAAGGGATGTTGTTTCCCCACCCCCAACCTTCCAAAAACATTTTCTTTTTAAAGATAAACGTGGATGTTTCCAATGTTTCCTTACTCAAATATATGAACTTGCTGTAGGAATAGGAAATAATAGGAAGGGATGATAAGCAGAAATAGGCATAACAAAGGACTTTAGAATAGTTCTTTAAATTTTACCATGTAAAAAATAAACACTTACCAGAATTTACCTCTTGATCTCAGAGATGAGTATTTATGTAAGGGTCACATGGGATGGGGGGGAATCCTTTTTGAAATTCAGTTGCAGAAAACCAAGTTATTCTGTTGTTGTTTAGGCTGTTACAGAGTGACCTTGCATATTGGATATGTGGAATAAGTACTCAGTAATAGGTGAGTCAGGTGCTGAACAGTAGCCTGAACCAGCCAGAGCTGACTTTCTTAAAGGACCTTTCCTGAATCTTAGGTGTATAATGAAAAGTGACTTATTCTTCTACTAAAGTAGACACTGATTCTGTCTTGGTAACTTAACCACTCTGCACAGACTTTGTATGATGATTTAGCTTTGTCTGACAGCCTGAGGATCAGGGGTCTACCTTTGTGAAGATGAGTTTTATCAATGTTAGTTGCTATCTGCTGTCCATACCTCCTATGGAATTATATGCAGTGCCATATCCCTTCATATGTGAATGACTGCAGCACTTTGTCTTTGAGAGGTCAAAGTTTAATCTGTTGCTTTCAGTTAGCTAGAAGTCTGTTTTCTGTTGCACTAATCCTGTGTTTGTAGGTAACTTTGTCTTAAGGCTCAGGTAGGCTTTAAATAAATCACATTTAAGCTTTACAAATTGACCTGTCAGAGTGTTACTCTTGTGTTCTAATACTGCATGCCCTGGCTTCCCTGCAGAGCACTGTTAGCACCAACTATTAAGTAAAAATGTTGAAATAGAGGTTTTTCATTTGTTGCACAGCAACTACAGGATGAATTTTATTTAAAATAAAAACTGTCCACTGTGTAACTTAAAAGGAAACCTAAAACAGAAAATAAAAATAAGATTTGATTGCTTTGAAGTATTTTTAATCTTTTTATTGATTTTTTTTCTGTTGTTGTAAAGTACCAGTGAGTGGGCTTTCCATAATGACGATATTTCTTATAAAAACATAGTCTTCTCTGCTATAATTGGCTGTAAATCATGCTTTTTTCCTACTTTAGCGAATAACACACACAGATTGGGACATAGTGTTTTCCCTTCTTTTCCAAAACCCTCTCTTCCAATAAGAGTAGAAGAAGTTTTTTAGAAGCACCTTGATGCAGTGCCTGCTATTAAATAGTGCAGCAGTCTTGTGAATGCAGTGTGTGAGGGCGTAAAGGAGCTTGCCAGCAACTGTTTGCATATAAGAAAAATGGAGACCTTAGTGCTGTTGGAAAATCTTAAGCTTTTTTAGTAGTTGGAATAGTCTTTTGTGTAATAACACATTTTCTGTGATTATTGATTTTAAATTTTATCATTACATTGTGGTTTAATCTGCAATAACTTTGTTAAAAGTAGCTTTTATTTTATAATCCCTGTCTAAGCATCCTGATAGCCATGTTGTATTAATGCCATTGTTATTCCAGTAATATGTCTACAATTTGGTTTGGCAACATTTCATTAAACAAGGGGATACAAACTTAGATATAGGTGGTATGGTCCAAGGGAAAAATCTCAGATGTGCTAAGACTGATAAAGACTGGTAACCAAACTGGAGTCAAGTTTTGATTAATCATTTGGGCAAATGGTTATCATTCATGGAACATACTGTGTTGCTTTCTGACACAAAGGATCACAAAGATTTTAAGAATTTTGAAGAAAAAATTGGTGGTTGGACTAAAGCTTAATTTTAGTTTAAGGTAGAACACTTAATTTCTTGAACTGTGTACTTCAAATGTATAAAGAACACTTGACTGAAAACCACTCGATATGATAAACGCATTGGGGTAAACAAATCAGTAGTCCTAGACAAAGCTGCAAACAACATTATGAGAACACTTAGCACTTTATATCTTGTGTGTGCTTTCAAAATATTAATACTCCCACTGGAAGAGGAATATACAGGGGAGCAAGGGACCAAACAGTGGGACTGCAGAACAGATAGACCAGGGAGATACTGTGATGCTCTGTTTTTCAGAAAGGATAGAATAAATTACATTTACAAATACAGAACTGTAATCATTCTTCCATATATGGAACAGTTGATGTTACACAATTTTGCCTGGAATTGTGATTGAGAAGTTAGAGACATGGCTCATAGGCAATCTCTCAAGTTTGAGAAATGCTGCTTGTTAGATTCATTCCGGAAACCAAGTTTTAATATTTTAAATGTTAAAATAGTTTTGACTTTTTAAACGTTTCATCCCCAAAGATTTGGGATGTGGCATCTTTGCACCGTTGTCTGTGTATTTAGGCCTGGTCTAAATTTACTGGGAAATTCGGCACCAGTCGGCGGGAGTTACGCAAGCTACATAGAGTAGCTTGTGTAACTCCCATCAACTTCGTAACTTCTGTGTAGCACACTGTCTCCACTACGCTGCACCGACGGGAATTGTGTACCCATCGATGCAGCACTATGCTTCTTTTGGAGGTGGTTTTACTAGATCGACTTCGGATTGATTGAACGGGTCTTCACTTCTGCTCAGTTGCTCTGAGTAGAATGATCTGATGGTGGCGAATTTACCACCTTCAGTCTAGACATATCCTCAGATTTGTAAAGAATGAACATTTTAGATTAGAAACTTGATAATGTGGGATAACCTTGGGTGATCATGTGATTCACTTAATTTGCATTTCCCTTATCAACATCTGCTTACATTTACATGGCACTTTTCAGCAAGCTGATGGCCACAGTAATTTCTGGTTTGCAGTGCTGTAACCATGTTGGTCTAAGGATATGAGTGACAAAAGTTAATGGAAGTAATATCTTTTCACCCACCTGAGGAAGAGTTCTGTATAGCTCTAAAGCTTGTACCTGCCATCAAAAGAAGTTGGTCCAATAAGACATATTACCTCACCTATCTGTCTCCTTCATGGTAATTACTGGCTAGTAAATATAAATTGTGTGAATTAGTATAATGCATAAAATAAGTATATAGGCAAAACAAAATTTCATATGATTGCAGTATCCAGTAATTGCATACAATTAAGCATCTACTTAGCTTTCAGGCTTGCAGAATACACACTCTTTTTAAGAAAGAGTAAGTAACTGGGAAGCTATCACTTCCTGTTTCTCATGGAAATCTAGCTGATTTGTGTTTTCATTTTTAATTATACAGGAAAATATTGTTGAAAATATTATGATAAATTCTGTGTAATTTTACAAAAACTGGCTTCGGAGGGAATGGCTGTATTGGAACAGGGGCTGGTTTTATTGGCATTCTTTCCCTAAAAACAGGTAATGGCTTAACATTTGGTAAAGCTGGTGAATAGGTAGAATATTTATATTAATTATCAAGACTTATGAAGCTGAAGCTTCCAAATTAAATGACATAACTACTGCTGCCTCAGGAAGCTTGCTGTGGGTACCGTGGAGTAAACAACTTAGAAATAAAGCTTTTCAAAAGTTCTCAGATTTCTCTTGTCAGAACCCATACTTTAAGGACAAAACAAAATGAATTTAAGAATCTTTGCTAGTGTTAGTTATGTTGTTTAAAACAAGACAAATTAATAACCTACCATGGTATGCTAAAGATGTTTAGCTATAAGTAACATTTATGTTTCCACATATGGTTATTGGTACTCATACTCATCAGAGATGAATTAAGGATGCTAACCTTACTCAGCGCCTCCTTGCTGTTTTTTATTGTAACTATAAAAGTGATTTACTAAAGCAGATTTAGTAATCTGACACTAGGGTCAGAGGGAGAGAGTAGATGGAACATTTTTAATTAGGATAGCTAAGAATTAGCAATAAAGACTAGAAAAATGGTGAAAATCATGTGAAAGATGCATACATTTGTGTAACTCTGTCTGACAGCTATCCGAAGTATGAGTCCCTCATAAATGAACTGGTAAATGTAGGCATCGTAGATTACTATTTTGGATTAACAAAGCAATAAATATACACAAGATTTTGAGGTTTGACCTAAACTACAGTGAATCTCAGCGGTCATACAGAGGCTATCATTAGCATAGAAAAAATACTGGAGACATCTGCTCAGCTGTCACCAATCAATAAAGTGCTTTCAGGTTTCTCTCAACATGGCCTTTACTAGTACAGAATCAATAGCAATTTTAGGACTGAGTGTACTTCTAGGATTGCATGCTATTCTTGGAACTTTGTGTTCAGACTGTAATCTGTCTCCTGTTTGTTGATAATACTTGGATTCTACCATTTCACACTACTAGTTATAGCTGGTTGAAGAAAATTCTGTTTCACAAGAACTTTCAAGTTTTTGAACTTTGTTTTCATCCCTCATTGGAATGAAAGCAAACCTTTCAAATGTTTTCACAAAACAGAACTGTGTCAAAACATCCCTTTTCAGATTGAAAAGATCAGGTTTTTGATATTTCTCTCCAGAAAATCTGTGGTGGACCTGAGAAACCATCCTGTCAAATTTCTTCAGCAATATGATGACTCAGCAGGTTATTGCAGTAGTTTATTCATCAGAGAGAACAGTTGTAGTTTAATGGGTGCTTTGCAATATTGGTCAGGACTAAAAAGCAGGAGGCTAAATTTTAATGCAGGGAGAAAAATTATGTTTGGCAAGTCAATAAGACAAATACAGCCAACACAAAAATCCCATGTGTTTACCCTTAAGGTAAACGACTGTAAGGAAAATAAAAGTTGACTTCATATCCATCCTGGCTTCATGGTGTGAAAATATTCTAGTCTACTAAGTACTGTTTTGAAAGACAAAAATAGGAAATGTGAACAGCAGGGAGAATATCTATCTGCAAGATTAAATTGCTACTTAGAAAATTGCTGAGTGTAATTCCTTAGAGGGGTTTTACTTGCCTGTAGCTATTTGTGTGACTTGAGCGGCAGGCACTTGGCCTTCCTGCTAATTTACTGTGTGACCTGATCGGATGCTGCAAGGCCTATAGCAGCTTTTTCTTGGAAATACTTTTTTAAATTGTTTAAAACTAAATCTCCCGTTTTTTTCCTTTTTACTAAAGCAGCTGCTAAGAATTTTTTACATCACAGTGTCACACCAGTTTAACTAAATCAGTGCAATGTCACATCTTTAGTTACCAGTGCCATGTTTGTTTAGACAAGTTCCAAGTCTGATTATGTTCCTGTTCATATGTCGACAATGAGGCCTAAAATATTATCAGATAAAAGTGTTTGTCTTTTGCATTCTCCCTGTATAAATGATTTACTATACAGGCTTAATCATTAGGCTCTTTAATTGAAGGCCTTGTCTACACTAGAAAAATAAGTCAACATACGTTATGTTGACTTTCAGCCACCGGCTGATATCCAAACTGCTCTTCTTGGGTTGGTGGAATGCGTCCTAACCAGGAGCACTTCCACCAACTTAAGGAGCAGTGTGGGGAGAGCTCAGAGACCACCATGAGAGCCCAGGCTCCCTGTGGGCTGACCTCCTCACTCCCGGTCTCAGCTGTGCAGGGACTTTTCCCTTCCCTGGTCCCAGCCGGGAGCTGGGCTGCAGCCTCCCACATCTTGCCTGGTCCCAACTCTGGGCCAGGCTATAGCCACCCGCCTCTGGGCTCCAAGACAGGAACCAGGCTGCAGCCACCTGCGTCCTGCCTGATTCTGGCTCATGGCTGGGAGGTGAGCTCCAGGCTTTAACATCCCACCTGTTTCCAGCTCTGAGCTGGGCTCCAGCCACTCAGGTCCCACCCAGTCCCTGCTCCAAGATGAGAGCTGGCTGCAGCCACCCATGTCTCAGCTCGCAGTTGGGAGCCAGGCTCCGGCCACCTGTGGTTTGCCTGGTTCCAGCTCGCAGCCAGGGCTTGGGCTTGCAACAGACTGGCGAGTAGCTTGCAGCAGCTGGGGCTTTTTACCCTGCTCCCAGCCAGAAGAGCAGGAACCAGCCCACCTGCTTTCTTGTCAGTTTCACCACTCCAGCACAGCTGCAAGGGATGTAATGTCTACACAGACACTGTCACCTTGGCTTTGCCAACAAAAGCCCTATACTTCTTGTCGAGGTGGTTTTATTTTGTCGAAAAAACAAGGCAGTGTTGTTGGCCGGAGGGGGGGTGATGGCAGTGCGTACACAAGCACTGTTTTGCCAACAAAAGCTGACTTTCATGGACAACACTCTCTAGTGTAGACCAGGCCTAAGGATACCCTCCAAAGCACAAACTAGAGGATTCCAAATAGCTTATCTGAACTTGGAAAATGCAGAAAATAGTTTGGGGAGACTTTACAGGTCACTTCAATTTATTTTATTCCCTCGGGAATAACGTTAAGTATACATTTCAATACATACGCACAAGTGGCTCAGTGATTATACAAAGCTCCTTATTCTTTTTGTGAACTATGTAAATAGTTTATTGCTTAGACCAGAAGTGTATGTATTCTGTCAACAGTACTGACTGTGCATGAGGAGAGATGGGACTTGCAAAAACTGCAGAAGTCTTGCAATTGGAGTAATATTTTTAAAAATAATAAATGTTCAATAACAGTTTGCAAAATTGCAGATAAGGACTTGTAAGTGAGTGTGCTCAGTTATGTACAGCAACATTCCAGCTTGAAACAGTCATAGAAAGTGAATTCTTTTTAATGAAAACCCCCACTTAATCCCTTGTTTCATTTAAATGTCATAAAATAAAAGTTGACAGCTGTTGTGTTCATGGCTTGTTTGTACATAAACATAGTCTCTCCATCTTTCTTTAGGGCAAGTCCAGAAAACCATGCAGTCATCAGGGCACAGATTCCGTGATGTTGAGCACCACCCTCTCCTTGCTGAAAATGACAGCTATGATTCTTCTTCATCAGAAGCCGATATGGCAGACAGGGTTTGGTTCATCCGTGACAGCTGTGGCATGGTCTGTGCTGTCATGACATGGCTTCTGGTTGTCTATGCAGACTTTGTAGTGACTTTTGTCATGTTGCTGCCTTCCAAAGACTTTTGGTACTCTGTGATCAATGGTGTTCTTTTTAACTGCTTGGCAGTGCTAGCTCTATCATCTCATCTGAGAACTATGCTAACTGATCCGGTAAGTATATGATCATTCCTTGAAATTGGATCATTCTCTCATGTTTAGTCAATTGCAGAGACTAAAGTGAGCAACTCTGAGTTCCCTTTTATAGATAGATAGTGTCTAGCTCCTGCTGCTAGGATAATTCTTTTAGCTGCAAATCAGTAAAATTGATTGAAGCAGAGGTTAGTATCCATCTCCATCTTTTATTCTTTTCTGGTATCATAAGTCTTGAACTGAGTGAAAAGCAAAGGAGAAACAATTGAAAACTGCAAGGGAAAGGAAGACAAATGGGAATTGTAGGGTAATTTGTTAATGATTTAGTATTCAGGTTCATTATAGAAGATCATTAAAATGTCTATTTTGTTTTGTAACTTGTTTCCTAGCTTTATTACCAAATCTAGATAACTTTGTAGAAGTTGTTATATTCCAGGTGATGGGGTAAGAAAATCTTATGCTTAATGAATAGAAAAAGTTATGATTTGCAAAGGTATCTGTGGAACTCTTGAAAATCTCACTCATCCTCAAGACTTGTTGCTATAAACTTACCAGAGTTTGTTGACCTGACAGTTAAAATGTGGAGTAAGTTGCTCAGTGTAGAGAGAAGACTTAAATAGGACTGGGCTCACTTGGCTATAGATATTTTTCTCTCAATAAATCTAAGATAAAAGTATTCATACCATTTTAATATTATTGAATGTTAATCAAATCAGCAGAAAGATTAAATTATTAGTGTTCTAAGAAGACTCAACTAGCTATACCTAATTGTTAATAGGAAACAAACATTTGGAAAAATTAGCTATCGCTTCCTGGAAGTCTGTAAAAAGTGTAATTGAGTTAAACTAAAAGCTTTCATCACAGTCTGACTTCTTAAGGTCAGGTTTCTATCAACTTTAAAGCATATACTCTGCATACAGAGTACATAGCAAAAATCTAAAATTACTTTGGAAATCTTGCTATGAAAACTAAATTAAGCAGTTATGTCTTCACAATCTTAAAATGTTTTTTGATGTAGTTAAGTGGCATTTAC
Source organism: Mesoclemmys tuberculata (assembly GCA_007922155.1). NCBI lineage: Eukaryota > Metazoa > Chordata > Testudines > Chelidae > Mesoclemmys > Mesoclemmys tuberculata. The sequence goes on along the minus strand of ML675631.1, from coordinate 24,699,473 downwards.
TGGTAAATAAGTCTGTTCCTCGCTATATAAAATGGCTCTGCAAAGTAAAAATTACAAAATGGCACAGTTTTACTGCCATACAAAATTTAAATTAACATATGTGAATACATTTTAGAATACATTTCTGTCAACATGTGTAGTAATAGCTTATGGCAGCCTAAATGGTGAATTTTCAGCTATTGTTATAATAATGTACCTATTTCCAGTTCAATAGTAGTTGTGCTCAGAATTACCAGTCTAAAATTATACTCCTGAATTTCTGGGTTAACTCTTGTATGGTGGCAAGTTAGCGTTTAGTTTAAAATATGATCCTTAGAAATAGTAATGAACATCTTGCTATAAAAGCATCGACGTCTCAAAGGTGAGTTTGGTGGTTTTTCAGCTCTAGGCTGAAGCCTGTGGGATTTGCAGTGTTATGGGAAAAATCTCACTGCTTAAATACTGGAGCATGGTGGATGAGTGGACTTCATCTAGAAATGTTTAAATTGAGACTATAATAATCCTCACCAGTTCAGGTCTTTGCAGCTTTTTATCTTTATAGCAAGTATTCACTGCTCAGTTTTAAAACAACTTAATTTCCAAAATTGTGTGCTCAGTATACATAAAATTAAAATTTTGAATTGGTATTGTAAACGATAAACTGATTGGATTTGGTTTGTTAGAGTCCATATACCAAAAAAAAAGTGTCTAGTGTTTAAAAAAAAAAAAAAACTAGTATGCTTCAAGAAGTGGTTTTGGCAGTTGATTAAAAGGTGCTACTCCCTCCCTGAGCAGTTCTGAGTCCACACCCAGTGATGAAAGATTGTTTCTAGAAGCCAGTGAGATGTATGAAAAAAGGCCTTGAAGAACCAGTTGTTGTGTTTATGGGTGTTAATCACTGATTGTTAAAAATACCTAGAGCCTCGATCCAAGATATTGTTTATAGACAAAATATATCTTAGTCTGTTTCAGTTAATGCACTTCCCATATTACCAAAAAAAAAAGGCTTTGTAGTGTAAACCGTTGATTCTTAAATGAGAGTAAAGGAAAATAGAATAAAGTCTCTCTCAAAATTCATAAAAATTTGAAGATAAATAGATTTTACTACCTTTTAAACATGAGATTTCATCAAAAGTAAACTGGCTCCAGTTTGAGATTGTAACAGGCATAATCTCTCAATGTTTGTAACTTGAATCAAGTATCATTGTCTTTATTTCTGATTACTTGTTAATTCTGCAAAACGGCGGAGATGAGATCAGGGCATTTTGAGACGTACACTTATGAATGAATGAAATTAGTGAAAAAGAGATTAGAGGGTTTTGGGATTTTTGTTTTTTTTACAAATTTCAATCCCTCTAGACCTAACTAAATCATGTCTTAAGGTTTGTCTTCAGTGCAGTGTTAGTGAGCAAGCCTAACTTGAATGCAAACGGTCACATCGATAAACAATGCTTGAACAGCAGAAAGTTGGAGCATCCTCTCTGCATTAGTAGCTCCAGCATCAAAATGCCCCCTGATGACTCAGTTATCTTGAGTGTACAGACTCACTTAAATCAAGCTAGAGCTTTTTATATGTAACAGGGTTGGGTTAGGAGCAACATTAAGTTATACCTTGAGTTAATGCTGCAGTGAAGATAAGCTGTAGAATGTGAAACACTGGGGTGTGGACATAACTTGACAAAACATTCCGCTTCAGTTGAAATTCCCTCCAAGTGAACGGGGGAAGTAGCCACACCTGTGTTAACTGGCAAAGCTCAGTTTTCTCTCTAGAAGAACTTCCTTAAATCACTTAAGTAATTAGTGACTTTTTTTGCTAGTCCTTTTGCTAGATTGTGCAAATCAGAATCATAAACATTTCAGAGGCTGACAGTGACAGGCTCCAAATACAACTACTCTTTTTCTGATACTCCTCCACCATCAGTCAGAAAAATCAGCCTTGCATTAAAGCTTTCTGAGTGTGAAAAAAACAAGCACGTTCCCCATTTTTAGAAAACTGGGGGAGGTGGGAGAAGAGGGGGGTATGTGTGAGTGAATTTTTACCATGTAACACCTTTCCCCTTGTCTCACAGTCCCCATTTCCTTCTGTATAAGATCATACAAATTCTTTTGATGTCATTTTAGCAGTTTGACTAAACCCTTCAAGACAGTCCAAAACAAAAGCTTACACACTGTTTTTGATTCACTCTGGGCCTTTTTTTAATGCTAATAGATGATTGCACTAGCTTTTGAGCCTCAGAATAGTTAACTTACTATATATACGTGAAAGGAGGCATTTCCCTTTCCTGATTTGCTCACTTACAAGAAATATTTTTAACTTTAAGCAAAGATTCTGACTGCAGTTTCGACATTTGTAGGTAAAGAACATTGATTTCATTCAAGTTGGTGGCAGTTCAGTTGAAACCAAACTGGGACTAATGGGTGGGTGGTTGTCTGGAAGACATTCAGTATTACATTAGCTTGTTTTGAGAGAACTGATTTTGGAAATTGTGCTGAGATTGCTGGTACCTATAAGAGAAAAAGAAGGTTTGAATTAAAATGGGCTTAGTGAGCATAGCATTTTACATTTAACACACTCTGCATTAATGTTGAACAGTCAAACCTTCTGTTTAACAAGTGGTTTTAAAAGTGTTAGCTTTCTCAATTTAAGATGATTTCTTCTCTCCCTCCATTTTAAATTATTCAGGGGGCTGTACCTAAAGGAAATGCCACTAAAGAATACATGGAGAGTTTGCAGCTGAAACCAGGGGAAGTGATCTACAAATGCCCAAAGTGCTGTAGTATCAAACCAGAACGTGCACACCATTGCAGGTATATCATTATTTATTATCAAACTTGAGGTGGAGCAGGGGAAGGAAGGAATAAGCCTAAAAATTTAAAGGATCTCATTGCAGTTCAGTAAATTTTGTTGTGGAAAATAGTTTTTCCTCTTATCATTTACTTCTTTAGCTAACTTTAAAAAAAATCACAAGAGGAATCTTTTATAAACTGGTTTTACCTTGATATAGGATTCTGGAGTTATTGTTCTGGTTGCAAGAGTAATTTTAAAGTAAGAAATTACAAATACATTTTAAATAGTCACCTCAGTGTTTGCTCTACCTAAAACTTCTGAAAGGGTCTGTTCAAACAGACACTTTCCTGTGCACGTGGATTGACAGTTTTTACATGGTTATTTTCCTAAGCAGCATGCATAACTAGTTTGTTAAACCAATGAAATATTCTTCAGTTCACTGGAGACTGTTCTGAGTAATGAAAGAAGTGATTATCATAATCTTGGATTAGGGTGTTGTATAATGTACGATAAACCTATATACTTTAAATTCACTCTATCCCTGTTAGCTTGAAAGCATTTTAGATGTACCTGTAATGTTCTACCACTGGAAAGATGAACTTAAATATGTCTCTCTTTATGTAACTAAGAGACTTATAAATATTTGTATGCATGTTTATATACACAGAGCTATATATGTGTAATGTTTTTAATAGCACCTCTCTATCGTTAGAAGAACGCATATCTAGCTGTATAATATATTAAGTTTCTGCTCACCTAAAGGATGAGAATGAGTGTTTGTTGGAATTCTGAAGCTCAAATCATTATGGAAGTGATTGTAAAAATATCTATAGTTGATAATATAAATTGTTTATCACTCAAGTTGCACTAAGGTTATGGTTGAGAAGGCACTTCCATTATAAACCATCTGCATTGGGGCTGAAATCTGTATTTGACTTTATCTCTGGCTCAGCCTACCTGTTAAATAGATTGTAATGGTAAAGCACTTTTTAGATCTTTGATTGGAAGGTATTATAGAAGTTTGATTCAGTCAGTATTCATGACTTCTTTGGTGTCTCTAGGAGTGAGTTTTGAGTCGTGTGTTGTTTTTTTTTTACATCAAAAGAAAATGCTATGGAAATGCTATAATAGCATTAAGATTGAAAATTTAATTGCACAGAACAGGAAAACTTAATTTTCACAGCATCCCTAACTTGGGTGGATATGTATGCATAGGTTAACACTATATTAATGGAAAATGCTCTTGTCAAAAAGGTCAAGCAATCTTGCTTTTGGGAATCATAACTGAGATTGTAATAATATAGAATATAAAAAAATTCCTAACATTGCATTATTTTTCTAAATTCAAGTCTTTATTAAGTGTTTTTACTTCGAATGCTTCCTTGGGATGATTTTAAAATAAACATCATAAACTGAATATATTTAGTCATAATAGACAGCAGCATTTATTACTGTTGAAGTTGAAAGGGTTTGATTTTGTTTTGCATATTCCACAAGAAAATCTGTAACTCTACAAGCTCACTTCATGTTAAATTAGGAAAATGAAAGAGAAATGTTACTTAAATGGTTATTTGGGGAAAGACCAACAAATGTAGCAAATGTTTTATTTTTCACTGTAGAATTTAGAGATTTTTATTGGAATCTTTTGCTGCTAACGTTACGAGAAATGTTGGTTTATAGCCCTCAGGTGCTATACAAAGAGGTGTGGTCAGAGTTTTCTGGGATAGTTGCCAGTAATGTCCAACAACTGTAAACAAAACCACCACACACAAAAAGATATAATTTGAAGGCCTGCATTGAACAATAGTTGGTGTTGATCCAGTAGTGGACAAAGATACTACATTTGAACGTAGGTTATATGTCATATGCTGCTCCTGGTTGAATCTTTTGTAACTTAATGATATGGTTAGATTTTATTTCTGAGAAATAAGAGGAGATTGACAACTTACAAATGAAGTTTAGACTGTTCTCTGGAGCATTTTGACTGTGCACACATTCAGTATATTTGATGGAGCTGTGTGGGTAGTAAAACAGCTGTGAAAACTGTCTGGAGATTGAAAATGTCTCTCTTTTTGCAAATACTAGGTCAACTTTTCTATATTCCAAATCAGATTTACAACTTGGATGTCAGTAAATTGAACTAGGTACTTTCTACCAAATATTACTTTTGGCTGTTTTTGTTTTGTTGTTTTTTGGGTTTTTTTTTTTTTTACCTTGAATCTGGAAAGTAATGAAGTTCTACTTACATGAGTTACTCATTGTAGTCACAGGATTAACTTTAAAAAAAATTGTGCTTTTGGATGTACACCTTTATCCTTTCTGGAGCATGTTCATATTCATTTCAGTGGATATGAAACAGATCTGATCAATAAAGTAATTTACACTGTCAAATTATGGCATACATTTTTTGAAAATATCCTGCTCTAAATTAGTAAAACCATAACTGCCAAAACTAGTCATGAGCGTTGCTTTTTTCCTTCAGCTTTCTTTAAATTCTGCATATTAATTTTTTTGTTTGAGACACACAGTTTGTTCTTTCCTACACTGAAATTTAAGATACTTTTTTAAAATAAAAAGTACATATTTATTCTCCCCCTTTCCCTCCAAGTATTTGCAAGCGATGTATTCGAAAGATGGATCATCACTGCCCCTGGGTAAATAATTGTGTCGGAGAGAAAAATCAGAGGTTTTTTGTGCTGTTTACGGTGAGTACAAATTGCTAATGAATTGTTATAAATATGAAATTTGTATTGAATATACGTAACAGTTTTGCACATACTTACCCCAGGATTAAATTTCATGCTATTTAGCCATACCCTGGATCACCGAGAAAAAAATCATTGATTTAAATAAAATTTCCAACTGATACTACTTCACATATTTCTTAAACCCTGGTGCAAGTTTGATCACTAAAATGTGTTAATTTACAACTCAGTACAGCATTTTACAACATCTAGGAGGGTGTACTTTATGTAATTTTTTAGATAACTTGATTATCAATTGAGGAAATAGTACATAATACTCATTACCTGTGTCAAGCTGCAGATGCAGCAGCAGTTCATTAGGAATGGTAAGAACTAAATCTCTCACACAAACTCAATAGCACTTACATTTTATTAAACTAAATCTTAAATGCTACGTAAATGTTTCACATTTGCAATTGCTGCAGTCTCCTCAGTTGCTGGCTGATGGTTGTCCTTAAACTCCTTCTTTTTTATTATTAATATTAGTATTAACACTAACAGACAAGTCATCACAACACTACATGTATGCTGTCCTTAAAACTTCGACAACTAGCTCTCAACTTCCCCACTCCCACTGTCATTTTTATTCATAGACTGAAACAGAAATACAAGTTTTCCTGATTTTTCAACTCCCAGTCAATTTCTTAGCTTTGAGTGAATAATATCAAATGTTGAAAATATTATTTTTGTGCCTGCAGAGGAAGCTACTGCTATGAAAAGTTGGCTTAGCAATTGAAAGTATTCTGTTTCAAGGTGCCTGGCTAATGATTTTCCCCAATTCAGGGGAGTGGCCTTGTTCAAAACATCATCAGTAAACATTTACTGTTTAAATGGTTCTTGCTCTAGCCGTGAAATTTATTATGACTGCCATAACTGAGGAGTGATTTTTGAGATGCCCATGCCATGGCAGCATCACTGTTTGGGTCAAGTGTGTCAATGATTTAAAATCCATTAATTTTCACTTTATTACATTTATAATAATAATTAGTATAATTGTAACCCAAAACACTAATACATTAGTGTACATTGTTTGCACTTGCTGAGATTTTCTGATGTGAACTTTGCTGAAATGGATTTTACTCCACTTTATCCAAATAATAAAAGGTACTGCACCTAAAAATGTAATTTCCTAATGATAAAAGCTGGTTGCAAGAAGTGTTTGCTTTGCTGACTGACAAAACTATCAAGACTAAGCAAATTTCTATTTATTTCCAGATGTATATAGCCCTAATTTCTGCTCATGCGCTCATTCTGTGTGGGTTTCAGTTTTTCTCTTGTGTCCGAGGACAGTGGACTGGTAAGCATGTGTTTATTTCTACCAATATAACCAAGCAGTGCTTATAAACAAACAAAAAAATCATAAAATGTTTGTAAATAAAATAAAATGTTATTTTGCCTTAATCCCTCACTGAAACGTTTGCAGATGTTTCAACAGCTTAATGTGGAATGCCAAGAATATACTCTTGTCTGCTCATGCCATCTTATTTTCTCATGTGTTACTTGAAATTTGCTAATTCCTCCATGTTTGTTTGTGCTTGTTACGATTTCAAGGCAATGTTCTGCCGGGAGCTTGTGAGCTGACAAGTTTATGGAAAGAATTATATGGCTGAAGGAATACCAAGGTCCTTAATAGAGGAGATGCTAATCATTGCTCCAGATATCAGGGAGGGCAGGTGAATGAGGGTCTCAAGAGTCACTTATAATAACAATAACTAGGGATGGGCTCCAGAGCACAGGTGAGGCAATATTTCATAAGGTTCTCAATACTGGGGCAAAGTCCTGAGACCAAATGAGGAGCTTCAGTTCATTGAGCCCTGGGTGACAGTGTTCATACATAAAATGCCTTACTTCAGTGTTTCAGACACACACCTCTCCATTTCAGTTTGGAATGTGCTTGGCTTATCTAAGGAACCTATGTAAACGGCTGTGTGGTCTATAGAGTCTTCATGCACACTGAAAACAGACTGCCACTTTTAACAATTTCCTCAGCACTGACATATGGGAAACAAACTCATAAAAACCCTATGAACTGTCTAGCATTTATGAAAGCTTAACACCCCCCCCCCCAAAAAAAACAAAACCCAGTCCATACATTCTTTGAGTAGTGCCCCTTTTAGTGCTCCACATCAGGTGCGCCTGCCCCCTGCACCTTTGATCGGGGACATTTGGTAGCAGTCACATGCACACACCCTGCATATCCTCATGCCAAGGCTGTATGGGGCTATGCATATGAACAGCCTTCAGGTCCTCCTCAACTGCCTTTGACTTAAGGGGGAGTTTCTTGTACCTGTTCTCCAGCATTTAGCTTTTTGTCTCAAGTCAACCTTGAAGAATCCATGGTGACTCCACAATAGCATCTAGGTCATAGGAACTTCCCTGGGTGCAGTGAGAGACAGAGCATACTTACTGTCCAGCAGATTTCTCACACTAGCAGATCTCATCTCAAAGGTTCAGGCAGTTGTCAGGTAATAGTAAGAGAGTCTCTTCAACTTTTGGGACGCATCAGTTTGTGTCTTCATAATGCAGCATGCCAAGGTACACAGGGTTGACTTCAAACAGTTTGCAGACCAAGCACAGTGTAGGCAGATTACTGTCTATTCTAAATGAGTTCTACAATCACTCAACTGATGAAAGGACCCGACCAAGACCTGCACAGTTCAGTCCGTGCAGATTCCCCCAACTGTAATAACAACATCAGATGCTTCACTTCACACAGAGAAGAAGTGTTTACTCAGTGTAATAACAATCTTTTAGATGTGTCCCACTGTAGGTCTTATTTTGGTCTTTGTAGTAGAGAAGGAACTGATAACAATTCACCCACGCAGCATCAGATCCCCCCACAGTTCCTCTGTGTGGGGAACAAGGATGCGTGGGGCACATGCATGGGCCAAATAGGCAGTCCTACCAAAAATGTCCGATCACAGGCGCAGGGTGCATGCTCACTTGAAGTGGAGCACCCACAGGGGGGGGACACATCTTCAAGAACTCCCACTTATTGCACAAGATGAGCAACCTCTCGGTCTCTCTTTCTGCATGGAAACTGTGGCATGAGAAAATAGATCTACTGTACTTACATGGGGAGAAGATTTCTAATGACAGAGGGCTTTTTAATCTAGCAGATGAAGATAAACAAGAGCCGATATCTGGAACCTGAAGCTACACATATCCAGCCTAGAAATAAGGCATATATATATTTTTAGTAGGCTAATTAACTGTTGAAGAATTTACCAAGGGATGTGGTGGATTCCCCATCCAATGAACTCCTTACTTAAAGATTGGATTTAAAAAAAAACAAAGCTTTAGCTCAACTTGAAGATTTGGACTTGATGCAGAATTTGCTGGCTGATACATGGCCTGTGTTATGTAGATGGCTGGACTAGATGGTTCCTTTTGGCCTTAAAGTCTGTGAATTGATGAACACTTCACTTTCTGGCTGAGATGTTAACTTATGCTTCACTCCTTGCTTTCCCAAGTCCAATAGTTACATCTTTAGCTACTGTGACAGAATGAGTGTGGAGAAAATGATTTTTTTCATACAACATATCTGATTTACTAAACATATAATTGAATATTAGTGCAAAACAGGCAGGAGGAATTTAGATTATTTTAACAATGGATTTTTCATGGGAAGACAATGTTCTCAGCATTCTATTTCATGTCAGTTTAAAATGCCATCCTGTCATACACGTTGTCCAGATCCTTCTTTGCTTAACTAATGGATGAGACCAAAATGCCAGTTGATTAGAGAACCTGGAGGCAGGAACTTTAAACAGCTCCTGATTCCAAGATACAGCTTCATTTTCTTTCAGCACCACATAAGGCAAACAAAACATAGCAGCAAGAATGAAAATCAGGTAGATATAACAGCCCACCAGGAGCAGGCAGGACTTGTGCTGTTGCAGCTTTTTTGTTGTGCGCTGTATTCATTTCTAATGGCTCTCAAATTGGTGTAGCCTTGTGGTTACCCCAGGGCAAGACACGATGCACTGTGATGTGGTATATGACAAGTCAGACTGCATTCATTTTCAAATTAGCGTTTAATCATACAATAAAATGAATTGTTTAGAACTGTATAGCCTCGGTGATGGAAAGTAAAAGGTTTGCAAAATCTGGAATTGAGCTGATTTAGCCACTAAAATAAATATAAACATATATTATCACTTTTTTTTAAGAGGAGACTGTTCTGGAATTGCTATTTGCATGTGTTCTTGTTGTGATCTTTTTCATAACTAAGTTTATTCTTTTCACAGAGTGCAGTGACTTCTCCCCACCTGTAACTGTGATCCTTATGGTCTTCTTGTGCCTTGAGGGTTTTCTCTTTCTCACTTTCACTGCTGTTATGTTTGGCACCCAAATCCACTCAATATGCAACGATGAAACGGTAAAGCCTACTCCCTTTGCTTGGTGCAATCATTCTATAATAAGACTAAGATATAGCTTTATTTGCATATGATAAAGGGGCTTGTATGATGGTGACAATATTCAAATTTTAAACACTTATCCATCTCCTATTTGCCCTGCTACTGGGAGAATTAGAGATAATTATTTGTTTTTGCTAACAAGCAGATGTGTAACAAGCTTGTTCTCCTTTAGTATTGACTTCCCCTATATGATGCAGTAGGTGTGAGACTTTCAAAAGCATCAGAACAAGTTGCATTATGTTTGTGGCGCTTGTGCTCCTAAATTACTTGAACACTTACGAATATCCCACCCATAATTCTTAGATTGTCACCAAAAGTGACTTGTTCTATTAGGAGTATGCATGATGTACATCATCTGGCAATAGCAATTTGCTTTTGTTGCACTTTTTTTACTGCACTGAAATAATGTATTGGCTGATACTTGGTGTTAATCCATTTTCCACCCCAAATCTCAGTGTAAACATTGAAAGAATGTCATCCAATGTGAGTAATTGACTGAAGATGTAAGGGAGTTGAGTTCACAGAGTCATCCTGAATTTTCTCAGATGCTGTTGCTTTGCAAATATTGCACTTAGATATTGAATAGTTGTATGCTTTACAGAAAGAAAAGCTCATGGTAAGTGCCCAGCTGTCATTAGTGGGAAGTGAGTACAGTAAATGATTTTAAAAATGCATTTAGAACGGGAATCTAATTTGAGTTGAGATTCTTCATGGAAGTTTTATTTCATTTTTGTCTAAATTCAGTAATTGTAATTAACAGCTTCTCATTAGCACAAATACCTTGCATGCAATGCAGCTAGTGTTCTCTTTACCTTTTTGTGGTCCTTAGTATTTCACTTCTCATGAAATACTGTTGCAGAAAAAATTGAATAAATATGCAATGTATTCCACAAGCTTTAAATCCTTAAATTGTGCTGCATTCCCACCCACCCCTCACAGCTGAAGGAGTCAATAGGATTTCTTCCTTAGAAAGAAATAGCATTAGTTTGTTTCATAGACATAAGTTTGATGTCTGACTGCATTGACGCACAGGGTCTGTCACTATTTCTAATTTAGAACTCGACTTCTTTCTTTGCATAGGGGCAGGAAAGTGTCTTGTGAGGTCTGTTATTCTGACCATCCAATAGTGGGGAAAAGCCCTGGGGTTTTTCGCCTTCTGCAGCATGGAGCACAGATCACCTCCTGGTGGATTCTCTGTACCATGAAGTCTTTAAACCATTATTTGAGGACTTTATTAACTCAGTCATAGATTAGGGATCTATTACAGCAGTGAGTGGGTGTGGTTCTGTGGCCTGCATTGTGCAGGAGACCAGATGAGATGATCATAATGGTCCCTTCTGACCTTAAAGTCTGAATCTATGAGCTGGATAGAGTTGTTTCTGGAGATCATGATGCTGGTCTTACATTCAGCATTAGAGGTTTGCTGGAGAGAAATGCAAGACACTTATTCCTTGCTAGTCTTGACTAACAGTATCTTCACTTGTACCCCTTAATATAGAAGTGCACTGTACTTTACATTTGAAATTATGCTAAACATGTTAATGCCTGAACTTCTTAGTCTATTAATCATATAAATTAAATTTTTTTAAAATTACACAATACATATTTGCTTCCAAATTTTAAAGAAGGTCAGATTACTGAATTGGTGGAAGTCACTAGCTAAGCACCTGAAACCAGAGTTTGTTGGAGTGCTAAATTGGCTAAAGCGGTAGCCCTGTCTGCAAGTATAAAGAGAATATTTTCTTTGTCAGTTTATTCAACTAGTTCAGACCAATGACTGGTTCAGAACTGAAGTTAAGAAACCAACCAGGAGTTGACAAATCAGGAAAGCTTGTTTCCTCCTCCAATCTATGAATAAGAGCTCAGTTGTGAGAGGATGAGTTCTAAAATCTTGAAGGACATGGTGACCAGAAATAATAATTTCAATTCATTAGTTTAAGATTATACTTCCATTTAAAATAAATCAGTTTTAAATGCAAAATGTGTTTTTTTTTCCTCATGTATCCAGCACTTTTAAGGTAGTTTTATTTAATATACAAAACAGTACATTTTTTATTTTTAATTGAACTTGACACACATGAGTAAAAAAATGAATAATCTAATAAATAAGAAATGCATCATTCACCATAATCTGAATATAGATAATTTAAGCCATATAATTTTAAATAAATGTATATAGATATGGTTTATCCTCCTTAGCAAAAAAAACACCAAATCTAGTGTCAGAACTAAATTTAGTTGCCAATAACATCTTTCAATAGGTTGATTTTCATTAGTTAGTAACTTTCTTTAGAAAAATAAAGTATGAATGCAAAACACAATTAAAATTGATTATTTAAATTAAGGTTTCACACGTATTGATTTAAATAAATATGTACAACCTGATGGCTGTAAAGTATATAACTATCTTTTTAATTTATGTGCAGGAGATTGAAAGGCTGAAAAGTGAAAAGCCAACATGGGAAAGGAGGCTACGCTGGGAAGGGATGAAATCTGTTTTTGGGGGCCAACCTTCACTCCTGTGGATCAATCCTTTTGCAGGATTTCGAATCAGGCAACTTCTACTGAGAGCAAAGAAAGGGGGACCTGAGTTTTCTGTGTGAGCCTGCCTAATCATACTGGAACTTGCAAAAATACTATATAAATATTTATTTGGGGCCAGCAAAGGCTGTCTACATATAATCTGTGACGAACTGAAACAAACAAGACTTTTGCTTGTAGCAAGCAGAGTTTTATAGTCACAGACATCTCATTAACTTTCAGAAACGTAAACTGGATGCTGTGATGACCTTACAGCGGGATAACGAAAGAAGCCAAATTGTCGTCATACTACTGTAATTTATTTAATGGGATTAATTATGAATTTTTGTTAAACCCTTTTATTTGATAAATGTTTTGGGAATTACCTGTGCGTTTTATAAAATAATGTGCTGAGGTGCAGTTGTCAATCATGAGATCAAATATTTATGTTGGAAGCCAATTCTAAATGGCACCAAGCTGTTGAGTTTTGTTGTTACACCACCGTGGTGACTATAAAGCCTTCTAAATCCATTAGTTTTTAGAGAATAATGGTTTATTCAATCCTTTAATTTATGTTTTCATTTGTCCTTCTAGACAATTTTATACTGTTATGTCCCACTTCAAACATGCAATCCTTGCAAACTAATAATTAGAGACTTGTGCATGTGGTAACATAAATATGTCAGATGCACTACTCCGGCCCTGCCAAATGTCTTCCGTGATTCACAATAGCATGGCTTGTATTTGGCAGTATTCATCTTAAATGACATTTAGGTAAGTTTTAAATGTGCAGTCATCAAATATTTTTAATTTCAGTTCTGGGTCAAATTCTGCCCTCCCATACTTGTCTTCAGCTCATGGTGTATTGACTTTAAAGGAACTCGTGCATGGGTATCTGAGGATGGCATTTAGTCCTATGTGCAGGGAAAAGAGGGACCAGTGACTAGATCCTCCTGTAGAATTAAAAATGAATGTATTGCAGTTTGGTATAACTGATCCAAAGAACAATCATTCTTGTAAGGTCCTGAGGCCCTTTTGTTTGTTTTTTATTATACAGATTTTACATGTGCTCAGAAATTGGTACAGTTCACCAGTTGCTAAAACAGAGCCATCCCTGAAAGGAGGGAGACTTGCTTCAGAATTAGGGAATGTAATCTCAGCCTCCTGTGTGCAAGTACAAGAAATCGAAGTGTAAAAGGGAAAATGTGTATAAATATAATTAGGGAAAATTTTCCATTTAACCATTTTTCAACCAAAACTGCTTGAAAACAAAAAGAATGATCAGTGTAGAAATATAACTGTTTTTTGTGGGCCTGACATAGAACAGTAGTTGTGTTCATAGATCTGCAAGTAATGAAGCATGGAAGCTGAAAATGGATTATCTAAACACTTCAGATAGAAGAATTTTTGTATTTACCATTACACAGTTCTCTTTGAATTATCCACAGCACAAAGGATAAAACAGGAGCCTTGATGCATAGCTTGAAACTGTGCCTGGAAAGTAAACAGCTCCCTGTTCTGGGACTTGCCTTAAAGTTGTCCAGTTTTTGTTTTTGTTTTGCCAGCAGCATCAACAATTTTATCCCATCTCAGCCAGTATGATATGCTCAAGGATCTTCCATTAGTAAGTTTACATTCACGGACTGAAAATGTGTTTTCTTTTCTTGGTGACTTTTCTCCGTTTCTGTGCAACTCTTTGTGGAATCTTAATTTTTAATCACTCTTGATTCTTCATCATCACATTTATACCCTAGTATGTGTGAATTTACTAAGGGATCCAGTATACCATGGTCCAGTGAACAAAACTGTGCAATACTTAGGAAGATGTACACAATGCTTAAGGAGTAGGTATTTAATACTGAGACTTGCCAGTTGGACACAGATAGATGAACAAAAATACATGTATCATGTAAATGAGGGGGAAGATTGGAAGTTTGACAAGAATCTTTGAATATTCAGTTAAACATCTCCATAAATATTGGAGAAAAAATGTATCTGGCTTTGTCATGAGGCTTTTAGTATGTCTATTGTTTAATAAAATATAGTGATGAAAATCAGAAAATATCATTTAAAGTGGTTGAGCCCTTTGATTTAATGCGCGTGGTGTGCGTGTGTGAGAGAGCAAGAATTCAAGTTTACATGGCTTTTCAAACCCTTGTTACATTGTAACTTTAATGTAAAAATAAAGTAATGAATGTCTTAAAGTTAATTCACTTCCACTACCTATCTGTCATTATCGTTATCTGTTTAATAGGACTATCGGCTTTTTAGGTCAGGGACTATGTTTCTCGGGCTTTGAGATTTATAAATACACTTACTGAATTTCTAAGTGTATATGCAAAATTTCCTAGATTGCAGAACCAGAAGGGACCCACTATTATAATCCAGTCTGACCTCAAACACACATTAAATAACAATTGATCCTATGTCATACTTAAGAACACACCCCATTTTAAATGCCTCAGTAAAATGCCCAAAATGTTATTGTTCAGCTTCATGGGCACTCTGTGTTGGCAATCAAAGGGAGAAGCTGCGGCGGCTGGATGCTCTGAAGCAATTAATATTAGTTAGGTAACAGCCACCTATAAAACAGTGGCTGTCAATGAATATAGAACGAGCTCCTTCCACTCCCAGAAAGTCAGATACTCCTCACTGAACTCTTCCCTTCAGAAGATTTCATTTCTGTAAAACACCTAATATATTTGTTTAGGGAGTGATTAGATATTAAAATAATTAAGATCATATAGTTATGGTAATCTATATTTCTTGATAAAATGTAATCTTCCCTCTTCCTACCCATACAATACATACGACTGAAGATTTAAGGTAAGTGACAGAGGTATGGCTGGGGGTGGTCGCGGTGTATAACTTTAAATAGGAGGGATACTTAGGGAATGATACTTTGTGCATTCTTGTAAATTGTACATCTGTGTAAAGATTGATGCATATTCTCAGCTCTCAAAGTATACTGGGTTGGAAAAGGTGTGCACTGCTGTCTGTTCACTAGTACTTCATAATCTGTCTTGAAATGTCATCTGGGATTAAAATCCATTTTCATTAATGACTGCACAAATTGGCACATTGAAATATTGCTCTCTTTAGCATACTTCCTTTCCACAAGTCAGGATGGGAAAGTAAGGTACCAAATTGCAATTGACTCTCAAACAGCAGACTAAAAACTAACTTGTCCTCAGATGTTGCCAGTTTATTTATAGGGGGGAGTGGGATAGATGTATTCTGTATTAGCAGCTGCATAGGGTACATCATTTCAGGCAAACAGCGGTATTCTGCAGTTCCCAAGAACTGTGAGTTGCAGATGACCCATCCCAAACACTAGCATCAGGATTGGGAAGCTGGCCAGCAAGAAGAAATGTTTTCTGTCTTATGGAAGGAAAGGGTAGAGAGAGAGGATGTGGAGAGATGTCACTTGAGGAAGGGAAAGAGATGAAGGGCCCATTATGGTGGGCTTCGGAGAAACCAAATAGCTCTCTGAGGGTCCCAATATACCTGGGGTCAATTCTTTCTATACATTTGAAGCAGGCTTCTGCCTTTTGAAGTGTTCTTTAGTTAAATGGCACAAACTACCCTTTCAGTTTAAGAACCCAAGAAACATCTTGACAAATACCTATTCTACATTCACAGTTTTTCATTGTGTGTGTTGCCATGGGACTCAAGTGACAATTAAACTTCCATGCAGTGCAAATTGAATATGATGAAAAAAAGATGGTGCTGCTTCTGGTCTTGTTTATTTTGAAAATGTGTCCTTGGTTGAAATGTTTATATTCAGGGATAGCCTTCTGGTTATGTTCTGAATTTCTTACACAAATGTGTTCCTAGTGGCATCCTTTCTGCATTTTCCAGCTGTCCTACAGTAGCAAATCAATGTAATTTGTATTCCAACAGTATTTAGTACCAAAATAACAATGTGGATGGTAGCCACCACACAGATGCATAATCTGTAGCCATTAATAAAAGTGAAATCTTTCTGTGTACTGAATTTCAGTAGTTTCCCTTGGATCTATCATAGAGTATGTAATGAGTGTACTCAAGGCTATTCCTGAATATTTTTCCACATACTAAGATCTGTTATGTAAAGTATATATAAATAAAACACTTTGCTTTCAAGGATATGTTTGTTTTGATAAAGCAATAGGCATGCTGTCAAAGTATTAAAAGGTTTCAAAATTCATTCTTGCAACTTATTTGAAAAATAAATAAATCCAGAAATCTGATACAATAGGTGGTATAACTTCCAAAGTGCATTTGAAAACACCTCCACAGATATATTAGTGATTTTCTTTGAAAGGTCTGTGCTCTGAAAATAATTCCAATCGGGAGCAGTGGTTTTTTTTGTTTTGTTTTGTTTTTACAGATAAGAACAAAAACTTTTTAGTTTTGAAATGCTACTAAAACTAATTTGCAAAAAAGATTTAATGTGATAACTTGTTTAAATGTATTTACAAGATCAAATATCAATATGTTGCTGTTACAAAATATTTCCCCCCAACCTTTTGAGCCATTAAGTGCTAGCCACAAAGCCTGGCTAAAGCTTATAAGGACTGTGTAGTTATGTCCAATTAAACAGGTTGGTATTTATTACTTTCATGCTTACCAATATCAGTTTGTGCTTCTAATCTTTATATGCTTTGGGTGAAAATCTTTAGAGAAAGCATATGCTTAGGAAAATCAGTGCAGAAACTTGAGCAACTTGATACTAAAATGATTCACAAAAACCAAGCAAATCAGAATATGCATCCTTTCCATCTGAGCTTTGTTAATATGTTACCATATTAAACAAATATTCAAAGAATTAAATTTGCTCACTTGATAGATTTATATTTAGCTACATTGCATTCATTAGCAATACATGAGTTTTCTGCAAATCAGGTAGTGTACATGATGGGGGAGGGGAATGGATGTATGTAATGCTATCTGTGTACATAATGCACTTTTAAAGGTTGGTTGTTGATGCACTTAAACTTGTTTTCTAGATGAGGCTGCTAAAATCAAAATATTTTTCTAGCTTATTGGCATCTAGGCCAATTTCACAAAGTGCACATTTGAGGAACAAATGAAGTATATATCCTGCATATTACAAATTGTGTTCATAGCTCAGATTCAACCCTTAAGTATCCAGTTTTTATGTGGTACTAGGAACGACTCACAAATCATTAGAGTGGAGAAAATAGCTGCTCTGGGGAGACAGCAGTATTTTCATTCTTTACAACGGTGAGCCTATTTCTATTCCTTCACAAGCATGTTAAAGGTTCAATAAATGCTTGTCTATGTAAAAAAAAAAATGAAACAAAACACAAAGTTTGTGGTTAGTTGCCTTTAATGTACTGTTGATCAATTTATGCAGCCAAGGAAGGTGGTTGGCTGCTTTTTAACAATACTTTTTGTTGTATAACTTTATTTGAAGTATTTAAAGCTTGGTTAACTTAGGAATTACACATTAAGTACAGTGACACTTCATGATATAAAAGCATGGAATAACATTTTTTCAAAATATATAGTTTTTACAAATCTATGGGAGAGCTGCTTTTAAAAAAAACAAGTGGATAATTCAGGGCTGTGAAGTTTAAAAAAAATAAAAATAAAAAAATGCTTTCATAATGTCTGCTCGATGCAGCTACAGCAAAGCTACATCTACATGCTAGGGAAAGTATCGTCACATTTTAAGACTCACTTTTTTCCAGATATGGTTTTAAGCAAACATGTTTGCACATGCATAGTACAAGAAAATATTTTGCAAGCCTATTTTGTTAATTTGCTTTTCTAAGATGGGTCCTTAAGCTTACTAGCAGTTGCATTGTTCCTAAGAATTACCTATAATGTCATTATGATCAGATCTATTTATTGTCTTATACTAACACATTAGATTTATTAAAGACCGACTGTATTGCATTTCTTCTATGCTTCCATTAGGACCCCATTTATCTGACCCTCCATTTTCTGGTTCTCGATGTTAACCAGACAGCCACCTCCAGGTCCAGAAGGGGGCAATCTCTCCTGTAGTCTCCAGATAAATCACTATCTGCATTTTTGATTATCCAATCTGGTCCTGTTCCCAATTAGATAAGATAAACAGGGTTCTGCTGTAGCTTCACTTAAAGCAGGGTTCCAGATATATTCACAAAATACTGCCTTCTGCATAGTATATCAAGCTTACGTTAGAATCAGAATAAAGAACACTTACCTGGACTTTTATCACAGATCAAATAGGGGATTCAGCTATTAAAATATAACAGAATTCTTAAAGCTGTGACACACCTAATCATGGGTTAGTCTAAATTTAAGGTCTGTGGCTCATAATCAATGGCATTATATTTGTAAATAACAGCATACAAATGTACAATACCCAGTCTGGGTGAAATAAGGAAGTCATAATCTACTGTGGGTTATGAAGAGCACCTCCAATCTATGCTTCAGACAGGCTTTCTACATTTAGCTTGACTAACAGCAGGAGTGATGGGAGTGTACTTCAACTTTTAATAGAAATGGACTTTCTCATACTGCCAGTCTGAGATATAGCGTGCTCATTAGCAATCAACAATAGCTTTACAACATACTTATTTGTATTTCTGTAGTCAGGGCCCCACTTCTCTAAGTGCTGCGTGAACGTGAATTAAAAAGTCCCCACTCCAGCCAATGTACAGTCTTGGTTCTTCTAAAATGAATAACAGCTTGAAGTCCAGGCTGCTCCAGTAAAGAGGGTGATGATATGGAGAGAACATGGATGAGCCACAGTCTAATGACCATCCCATTTTAATCACTGGCAGGTAAGGGTGTCATCATGAGATCTCATTATAAGCAGGCAAGTGGTGTGCATCGCCATGGCAGAAAGCAGGGATGGTTAAATTTTACGCAGGGAGATTGGGTGTTGCTGTGGGCTTCTTTCACCTGACCCTTATAAAATCTCTTGCTTGGGTACAATGGTCTGAGGCAGTATTTTCACAACAGCCTCTGGCGCTGGGCCTAGTTTGTAGTCTTCGCTTCCTGTGCTGGTAGAAGGAGAAGGAAGGGAAGTTTCTGGAGATGCTTCAAAGGAGAAAAATAAAGAATTAAAACATAGTGGGAGATGACTTTTTTTTTTTAAGCATAGTATCTGGTTAGAGACACCCAAGTAGAGTCTCAGGATTCAAGATGGTGGTGTGGATGCAAATTCATGAATAGCTCTAAATGCAGTATGTTGGAGTAATTTCTTGTTTGGCTTGAGCTGTCTCTCTGAAATAATAGTTCTTTTAAAAAAAAAAATCCTCAGCAGTTGATATCGCTAATGCCTTTTTCATAACTATGTTCTAATAGGTTTTGTAATTAATAATTTTATTGAGGAAGTGACTTTCTTTGGTAATGTGGACCATATAAGTTCCTAAGTATCTGAGCACCTCATCATCTTCAACGTATTTATTCTCGCAATACTTCTGTAAGCTAGGGAAGTGCTAACAGCCTCATTTTAATAATTAGTTCTTCAGTCGTGTTCTTCAGCAACAGATCTCAACATGCTCCACAAGGGAGGTAAGTCTCATCATCCCCATTGCACACATGGGGAACTGAGCCACCCAGAGTCTAAATGACTCGTACAGGGTGTCTCACCCAATCTGACAGAATGAAGAACTGAACCCAGCTCTCTCGACTCACTGCAGAACACCTGGCAGGCAGGTGGTACAAAAATGGGGTTTTATTCTGTTCTGAATACAAGTAGTCTCTTCCCCGTTTCACTTTGTGATCAGGGACTTGGTTATTAGGCGTTTCACTAAGCAAGGCACCACAGGGAAGAGGAGAAATGTTTTCCCCAACTATTTGTAAGACAAAGTACTGATCTCTCATGAGAGAAGCGCATCTCATAGTGGGCTCTGAGAGCCACTGGTTGGCTGCAAAGTGCGTACTGGTCACAGGGTGCTGGCTCTCCTAGTGGTGTCTAGCTGCTAAAGCGCATCAACAATTGAGCTAAAACTACCTTATGCACATTTATTGCTAATTCCTTTTCCAGGCGCATATTTGCTATAGTTGCTAGAAGACAGGCTACGTGAATGTGAGCGGAAGAGGTAGTTTGTGTGAAGGAAGCGGGGGCGCCTGTCCACAACATTTCTATCAAGTTGCAGCCCATGTTATGGGAAAAAATGGAAGATTGACAGAGTTAGGCCCATTGGCAAATACAGTGAATGCCAGCCATGAAAGGAATGATAAAATCAGTTGCCTAGTAATAACGGGCTTCCTTAAAAAAACTTCAACAAAAGTTTACTGGAAGCTTTTAAGATTCTATGCCCTCTGGCCTTGACTTTTCGTGCAGGTTGAATGGTGGTATTTCTATTTTGCTGATAATTTACTTCACATGTAATGAAGCATGCAGTACTGGTTGCTGTGCGTGCCACTTAATTTTTACACTTTGCTTATGTAAAATAGTGTCGCCAGTGCTCTGGATTTTTATTGGGTCTTGTGCTATTTGAGGTGGTGGTGTTTAAATCCCTGCTCCTGGGTTCAGCTTTCATTTATGAATAATAAGTTTCTTGCCCTCATGGTTTCAGAGGAAACCTGGCAACTTTGTCACTGGAAGGTAAAAAATTAGAATGCAAAAAGAACCTGGGAGGTGGGATTTTTAAAATCATGATTTGGAGGGAAGAGTTGGGGGTAACTCGTGATTTTTGAATGCGTGAGATAAACAAAAATTGGAAGTGGAATTGTTATAATAGGGCACAGTGAAATGTAGTACCTAGTGCACCTTAGATCTATATCTAGGGTGTGAGACTCCCATTAACTTCCGTGGCACTTTTGCCTGGCTAAAAGCTAAGGAAGAATACTGAGCTTTAGAGCTCTTATTTTGTCTCCTCCTGGATCTGACACATGACAGGTGCCATTTACCCCAAAGCATGATGTGAAATAAACGAAACGAAATTTATAGCACCCAGCAGCTTCAACCCCAGTCCCCGCATGATGCCGGCCAAAAACATGTGGACACCTACGGTCTGGAACTGCGTGAATCACAGAACTCATGTTTGGTAAAACGACATGTCCTGGCAGAGGTTGCAGGTTGAGGTTGGAAGGTCCTGACTGGTACTGTACATCAATAGTGGTTCCTGCATAGGAGCATGAAAAAGTCATTTTCCCCATAATTCTCAAACGAAAAACCAGAAGACGCCTTGCTACGACCAGAGGGGGGTGTCGTGTTTTTACAGGAAGTGGAAGAATTGCTCATAGATGGGATGAACAGGAGATGTATCACCAATTTCCTCAGTCCTCTGCATTCCCTCCTACTGCTTTCCTGGGGCACCCCATCGTTTCCAACTTCACCACTGCCGCCTTCGTTATCTAAAAGTTTGATTTTCTGCTGCTCCCAGCTCAAGTGTTTTGGCCACTAATACATGGCCATGACTGACCATGCTATTTGTAGGTACCCCTAGTTCAGCCCTGAAGATGATGCTCTCACCAGGTTACAGTTTACTTTCTATCAATGCAAAATTTAATACCCTTGAAGATGGGGTAAGGGGGGTCAGTTTGGGATGTTCCACCCATGCGCTAATGAAAAAAGGTCAGCTCCTCAGCTGGTATCAATCACCATAGCTCCAACATCAGTGCAGCTATGCCAATTTACATCAGCGGATGATCTGGCTTCAAAGCATCTTTGATTTTATCAATCTGAAAAGTTCCTTGGGCATCTTTAAATTCAGCATGGCACTGGTGTTACTCCTGTGGATAAGGCCTTTGAAATGCACATGCGTTTCAAGGCATGCAGGTAAAAAGAGGGTCTCGGTGGGTTTTTACCTCCCAGAAGCATTTCTTGCAGCAAACTGTCAATCCTCGCCACACCAAAGAGTTTCATGAACTGGACCTGTTCTATCATCTGCCAGGTGATGCTCTGGAGAGGTGGCAACAGAAGGAGGATGTCACTAAATCGGCCCCGAGAGTCATACTGACGGTCATTGATGTAATCCTCCAGGTTGATCTGCACCTGGAATCTCATGTTCTTCACCTTCCCAGGCTCGCTCAGGCCTTTACAGTCTGGGAGATAGACAGAGACACAGATGGGTTACACTTACACAAGCTGGAACACGTCTGTCAATTATCCAGACTCGAGAAGAAAAGATTAAACACGTTTATATTGCAAGTGACTATTTTTTTGGTTTGTTTTTATTATTTCACCTTTATAATAGCAGTTGGAATGTCTCCAGAGTAACATGGCAGCTCAATGTTAACCTGTCAAAGTTCATGTCCCACAGAGAGCGGAACAATGTCAAAAGGGAATGGTAAGAAAATATGAGTTTGATTCATGGGGGAAGGATGATTGACAAGCAAAGGCAAAGAGAGGGAAAAAAGGAAAACATTATTTATGTCCCAAAAGAAGCCTGATTTTTCAGAAGTGCTGATCCTCCTGAAGTTAATGCATGCTCAGCGCCTCTGAAAAATCAGGCCACTTCTTTTGGGGCATAAATATGGATTATGGGGCCTCTTATTTTTCAAAATCATAGCTGGGATTTTTAGGCCAGAACAAAGCATAGAGTGTAGAGACCTGTGGGGAAAATGTTGTGAAAGTGGAGCTGAGAAACAGCTGTTGCATGAGTGCATTGCGTAAATGTGGCACAGATTTTCAGTAGATTTCCCCATAGGTTTTCTAGTTAAGTTCAAAGTCTTGCTCCCTGTTTTCAAAGCTAAAAAATTGTCTAAAACTCCAGGATGAAGACTACGGTTGACAATTCCCCTCCTTTGGCACAATGGAACTGTCAACAATAAGAGTAATGCTCGTCTGTGCGAGATACAGAACTTTCTCCGGGGGCTGGTTCGAGACTGGAATGATCCCCACCCCCAGGAACTAAGGACCACGCCACTTTCCACTTCAACTGTACAGCACTTTCCGCTGTCCTGCCTTCTTTAATGTAAATATAAAGCAACAAGAATATTTATATTAAAGACACTACCAAAATAAGACTAGCTTCTTGCTCAAGAGAGGACGAGAGAAAAAACGTGATAGTTGTGTAGTCACCTTTCTTAATGCAATACTGGAAGGTGCTCAGATACAACGCTCATGAGCTCACTACAAAAGCCTAAGAGAATAGTACAGGGAAATCGGGATCAAAATCCATCTGTCCAAAGTAGTAAAAATAGTTCTGAATGGATTTAGGAACCAGCCATTGCATGCTTCATGAGAGACAAACTGTCCTAGAAGGAGATGATGGACTGTGTAAATATCTTTGTGGGAACTGCACAGTAATTTGTAAGGTCTAAGTGAAGGATCACACAAGCAGAGAAGATGCTCGGGGCACCTCAAACCAGATACTGGGTCTGAAATAAACTGCCCTGATGGACCAGGAAGGAGGCTTTGCGTTCTGTAATGGAAATGTTACTTATGGTATCTGCCTTAGCTTTTCCAGAGTCTAAGTCTAGATGTGATATGCAGCTCATTTCTATTATTTTAATTGGCTTTTCTCTGTTTATTCCTAACAAATCTTTTCTTACTCTGGTTGGTTTTAGGCTGTTTAGAAATTTCACACACTGTCTCAAAGAATTGAAGCAACTTTCAACATTTAAAGAGAGGTGAGTAAGTCTGGGTGCCTCCAATTAAGTCTGTTCTGGATGTTCATGGAGAGTATGAACTAAGGAGTCTTCCCCTATGAGGTACATTGCTTCAAGGCAGCAGACCTCCAGATACATGGGAAATGGCTAAAGGCTAGGATGAGAAATGAGTTTGAAGGCACATAAGGTGACAGGTAAGTGCAAGTAGAATTGTGTCTCATTTGGTGTTGGCCTAAATTTAGTTCTCCAGCTGTAAAATGGGGATTAAAAGCACTTCCCTGATTCAGAAGGGTATTGTGAAAGGCTCCGACACTACGCTAATGGGGATCAGATGAGTAAAAGGTGTGAGGGGGACAGAAGGAGGGATGGATGGATAGCCTGCCAGCAAGGGGTTCTAGTAAAAAGCACAGCTGTTCAGAACCATGTGAGGTAGGAAAGCAGCAGGTCTTTAAAGTTCTACTGCAAGCCATGCCTTTGATTTTTCTCTCCTTTCTCCTTGTATGCTAGGTGGCCCCATCCTATCCCCTTCATTCGTGGTTTGCTTTTTGTATTACTCCCCTGCTGGGGTTGACCAACCTTTGGTCTAATGGCTCAACTCTAACAAGGGATGAGACATGGGCTTGCCAAAAGTGTCAGATGGTGTTACAAATGGTGGGCTCTAGAAATAACAAACACTGGAAGATGCCTGCATTTGTCTCACTTTGGAGCCTAATCTAAAGTCACTGAAGTCGGTGGAAAGACTCCCATTCATTCTGATGGGCTTTGGATAAGGCACTACTTTCCTGTTCTCTTTTCTAATCAGCTCTTTATTCTGTCATTTTTTGCTCTGAAACCATGATCGTGAGCGGTGTTGCACATTTGCAAGACCCATTGTCCAACATCTTTCCTGATGTTGATGGAAACTACAAGCAATCAGCACCTCATAATCTAACCATTTTATGCTCCCTCCTAGTTCCTGATTCAGTCCCCATCCTGTTGGTTGGTTAATTCACTGAAAAATTAAATATAGGCATGCATGTCCTCATTTTCTATTGCTGTGCATCACTGACTGAGGCCATACTCGGGCAACAGCTCAACTCCTGCAAGTTCTGTAAGCTTTTGCATGTCTGTCAGGCTGGAGCTAGCACTTTGCAAATAATAGAGAAATCAGCAGGAAAAGATCACTTTTAGCTTGCCTTCAGTGCACTGCTAAGCACCCCTCCTTCACAGCTGGGAGCCAACTGAAAGACATAACTGCACCTGTGAGCTGTCATTAGTAGCCAAGATACTGGGATTCCTAGTCTGGGTCGCACCTTAGCCTAATTACAAAACCCATCGTATCTGCTTTAATATTTGCAATCCTCCTTCTCTGGGGAGGTGGCGGAGCGGAGCACCTTAAAAGGGAAGAGGATCAACAATACTGGCATTTTCAAGAAATGCCATGAACGATACATTTTCTCTTCTCAGGCCTGACCTTTCACCCCACCCCCTGACATGCCCTTTTATTTCTATCACGTCCCCTGGCATCCCATGATCTGCCACTGATGATGGAGGTTGGGTAAACCAGAGAGCTTCTTACCTGGGTCAAAGAATATGATTGCTTTAAGGCAAGCATACTCATTCTCATCAACCTGGATGTCGCGTAAGGGCTTTACCAACTCATCCAGGATTCGGATGGCTACTCGAGCAATTTCCAGTTCTGGGCAGTGCATAGGAATGATGAAGTCATTTCCTGTGGAGATGAAAAAAAATCTGTTTCAGCCATTTACACCAGCTCTTCAGACGCGGGGCATTACCAAATCACCCATTTCCTCATACGCCATCAGCCATATTTTCAGAATGTAACATGTGATTGCGTGTATAACTTGTGCGTGCAATTTTGTGCTCAACTTCAGAATCTACACAGGCAAATAGCTATTTCGATGCATTTGTGTGCTTAATTACCCAATTTGTACATATAATTGCAGTAACTGTGCAAATCAGAGTCCACACTGTGCTGAATAACATCCTGTTACACCTGTCTGAGCATTTGTCCAAAAAACAAAATTATAACTGAAAAATTTGACCCAAGTGTAGCCATCATAATTTTTTCCCTATCTGCAGCAGATAATCCTGACTGGATTTTTTTAGATGGCAGAAGAAAACACCATTTTAAATTACAAAGAAATATCTATTTAATCTACATTTGATCTAATCTCTTTCTAGTATTTCTAAGGGACCTATCACTTTAGTTTCTAAGCATCAGTATCTAAGTGTATGTACAGACCACAAAGTGACAGGGAGCTGGTAGCATGGTAGGATTACCCATGTCATCTTTAATCTAGCTAGCACAGGTAACAGCAGTAGTGTAGATGTGATGACATATGTTAGCAACCAGAGTACATCCTCAGGGACCTTTAAAGGGCTTGGACTCTGGTTACCAGCCTGTGCTGAAACGAGGGCTACCATGTCTATGCTGCTACTGTTACTCATGCTAGCTAGATTAAAGCAGACATGTACTGCAATCACCCTTCCCTTTGCAGTGTGCCAGAACTGTGAACATTGGATCTGCATGAGCAGAGGTAACATTTATGTGCTGTCTCGAAGTAAAACATTTTAACCTTCCAACTCCCATGCAAATACTTTGGACTGAAACTCCAAGGCCCACAAGAGCCATGCATGAGTCTCTCCACATTGTCTGTAGATAAGGCATGATCTGTTGTCTCTGCAGTATTTCTCTCCTTCCCTGAGCCAGTACTAAGCTATCCATGAGTCTGGGGGATCATCCAGTGGGAGGTCTCTGTTGCAGAGAGGATGCATATCATCTCTCCATTGGCTCTGTGGAAATTCCCCAACAGTATAGGACAGTCCTGAGCAGTAACGATTCTCCTTAAAGAGGGGATTTATGGCCATTGCTGACAGCAGACGTCCTATCAGCATGGCTCTCTCAGAGCTCTTAAGGCAGTGTAGGTTGGGTACCAGAGGCCTGGCCTCCTGCTGATCCTTCAGTATCGGTGCAGATCCTGGCAACATCTGAGGCCAGGGAACCAGCCTTGTGACCTGTTTGTCCCCTCCTCAATGGATCACTGGGAAGAAAACACCTCACAGAGAACCTCATGGAGATTTTTCTCACCCTTAGTCTGATGGATTTTTCCTTGGGATGCGGAGATAAGGCCCCAAATTTTAAGGGGTGACTTGATTACAGTCTTTACATGGGGAACAAATATTTAATACTGGCCTCTTCAATCTAGCAGAGAAAGGTATAGCACAATCCAATGGCTGGAAGTTAGTTAGATAAATTTAGACTGGAAATAAGGCATAAATATTTAAGTGAGAGTTATTAACCGCTGGAACAATTTATCAAGGGTTATGATGGAGTCTCCATCACTGACAGTTTTAAAATCAAGATTGGATACTTTTCTAAAAGATCAGTTTATCCTGGGGAAGTTCTGTGGCCTGCGTTATACAAAAGGTCAGACTAGATGACCACCGGGGTCCCTTCTGTCCTTGGAATCTATGAATTAGATACTCAGAAGTATAAACCTAACACAGCACAACGCATGCAGGTTTCTTCCTCCAAGCCCATTAGACGTCTGCCTTCCAGTGTTCTAAAGACGGGTCACTACAAGGCTTAGTGTGCCTACATTTAAACCAGGAGGGACGCACAAGCTTTATATCAACATTCTAGCAAAGCTATAGAAGCAGAGGACTAGGAGGTGCATGTTTGCATGTAATTTGGTGACATGGTAACTTCAGTTGCAAAATGACGGGGGGCCATGGTTTGAGTTTGTATTTATTTTTCTCTTAGCCACATAATGAAAAATGTCTTCCTAGCAGCCTAAATTACTAATACAGCAGTTTGTTGGCCAAAATACGATGATCTTGCCTATTAATATATTTTCTCTCATCCAGAAAGTTCCCCAAGCTCTTTGATCTACAAACAGATGTATACAGAGAGGACTTTATCCCCCATCAAACTGCAGCCACCTCAGGAGAAAAGCCTGGCAACAATTTAACAAAGTACAGCATAAGCAGTGAAATATATCTTAGCAAGCTGAATGCAAGAGGAATTGAAGATAGGTAGGATACACAATAATTATCCAGCATGTTAATCTGTGCAAACTTCAAAGCAATAATGAATTTTATTATTTTACCTAATAATAGAAAATCTGTATATGGTATTGACCGTTTAGCAACTCCCAGGAGTAGATGTTCTCCTGCGTGGGCTCTTAGCAAGGCAACCTGCAGATTACATGGAAGAAACAGAGCATATTACCCTTCAACAGCAGACAAAGGAACAGTCAAGTGATTGATGTCTACAGAATGGGGGAAAATTCTGCTCTCATTTAAATCAGTGTAAATCAGGAATAGCTTCCCTGTAGTCAATGGAATTACTCCTAGGGTAATTGAGAGCAGAATCTGGCACTAACTTAACTATATCTTGACTCTTTAGATTTTAGAAGCATTACATTAAAGCAAAACCCATTTTGCAAAGCAAAAACAAAGGAGAACGTATTTTATTTGATGCTGCCCTGGAAAGAGTGGCTATTGTATCTTACTACCAGCAAAGGATGATAGAAAAAATATAACCCATCTTTTGATCCATCCTTCCCAGTGCTGGCTTGGCTGATCAGATGTAATATTTTTTCTTGTCTTCAGTAGGCAGCAATCATTTCTAATTAATTAGTAACAATAAAATCCTGGTCCTTTAAAATTCTGATTCCCCTGAAAGCAATTTATTGCTCTGCATGGTGGATTTTATTGAATAACAGCCAGTTTCACATTAAAGGGCCAGGACTATGTATTCACAGTAAATAGTAAATAAAATGAATGACAGCCCCAGCCCCAGGTCACCTGGTCATCCAGTGGAAGCTCACAGAATGCTGGAATATATTTTGCCCATTCGACAAGGGCTAAAAGCTGCTGTTTCATGGACTCACACACATCATTAATGTTTGCAACCTTCTTCATAGCAATATCAGCACTGTGCACGGGACTCAGAGCTGAGTACTGAACGAAAAACACAACAATTTGTACATAGAACAGGCATAAGTGTTGCTTTGCTGATCAAAATACCTGGTCAGATATACTGTAATAACTCCTACAGATGGTTGTTGATTTAGTGTTCATAGAGTTTTTAAAAGTTCTTCATGTTGTCTTATCTCAAATAAAACGTTGGACATTTCAAAACGATTTGCAGAGAACGGTTTGAGTGTCAATAATGCAAGAATGTTTGCATTAGCCGCCAGGTGGTGCTGTGTCACAAGAGGCATAATGACTGCAGTAGCTTTTTGTCGGTATTTTACATTATAGGTTTACCAGATTTTTATGAACAGGTTTTCTTTCTTTCAATCAAATGCGCAAGATCTGAGTGCCCTGCCAATAATTTAAAGTGGCAGACCCAAAGAAGCAGCTTGATCATCTCACCTAGTCTCCCAAGCAGCAGCTTGTTATGAAATACAAACACCCCTCTTTACCAAATCTCCCTAATTCTTTTCAAAGTCTCAGAGGTGACAAATGAGCCCTGCAGTGTGAACTAAGGGCTTGTTAGGATGTGACAAGCCAGGATGTGAATCTACAATGTGCAAGAGACGGTACTGTCTCTTGTGGACAGTGCTGCAGTGCACTCTAGTGCCCTTTGATGCCAGCTTCACGCCATGGCACTGACGGGTCCTGTAGACCAGCCCTCAAAGGCAATGTGCTTTAATGCATATTACAAGCACAGTGATTCTTGAAGAAGTGAAAACATTTTTATATGTAAAGAAAATCCATACCATCCACCTGGAAGAAAAAGACTGTTCGTATTGGAAATTAAAAGAATGCCCTTAGTTGTTTATTTTAAATCAAACTGCGCTTTAGAGTGTGCTGGAGGTGTAGCCTGGGGAGAAGGGAAAGCGCAGAGGATGTTAGGATTGTGTTGGGTTTAAATCC
The DNA here is from genome assembly GCA_007922155.1 of Mesoclemmys tuberculata. NCBI lineage: Eukaryota > Metazoa > Chordata > Testudines > Chelidae > Mesoclemmys > Mesoclemmys tuberculata. The sequence goes on along the minus strand of ML675631.1, from coordinate 24,669,624 downwards.
CAGTTTATTAGTTCTTTGCTTTTCTACAGTCACTTTGCCACCCTAATGATGCTCGTACATTTGCAGATCTTACATTTATATTGAGGGAAGCCTATGTTCTTAACAAGTTATATACTGTCCCTAGAGGAATTTCTTCATGGATCACTTAAATGAAGCCACCTCGGGGGTGAAACACAGCAAATGAGGTGGACAGCCAGGCAATGCAGCAATTTAGGATAAGATGTGAGAAGGGCTACTGTATCCACCTGGACCGCCAGGGGGAATTGGTAGGTAGAATGTAATTGCTCAGGCTGGAATGCAGCCAGGACAGAGAAATATGATCCAGATCTTCAAAACAATTTAGACTCCTAACTTCCATCGATTCCAATGTAAGTTAGGAGCCTAAATACCTTTGTGGCTCTGGCACTAGTTGTCTAACTCTTGCAATAGTTGCCATGGGATCATTATTGTCTTCAGGTTGCCAGAAATTCAGCTTTGCATCTCATGTGAAAGATGGCACCTCCATTAGCATGTCATCCTCAAAAATGGTACTTGGGCGCATTGGCTAAGCAATGATCCAGAGAGAACATGAGAGAATCATTAATAGTGCTTCCTGTTGCAATTAGTTGTTCCTTAGAAATGTCATCCACGGACTGAATAGACTCATTCCAGCTTAGTTTGGCAAGTTCCCAGTCTGAAGTGGCCATCAACCCTTCTAAGAATGATTGTCAATGTGTTTCATACCTGCTGTGCCATAGCCTCAGCCTGGGTCAGGACAGTGATCGACAGGGATCCATTGTCCTCATAGCTACTTCTGCGAATGCTAATCCTGTCCCGTTCATTCTGCACAGCTTAAAAGAGAGAAAGAATGACAGCCATGTTATGAGTTAGATTGCCTTTCCCTGCCATCACGGAGCACAGCTATTTACTATCACCAAGAACGCTGCAATTTGCTAGTCATTTTATGAATCAATAAATACATGCTATTTAAATAGCAAGACAAGGTGAATGAGCTAATATCTCTTACTGGTCCACTCTCTCACCAACAGAAGTTGGTCCAGGAAATGAAATTGACCTCGCCCATCTTGTCTCTCTAATATCCTGTGGCTGACACAGCTACCACAACACTGCATAAAATCACTTAAATAGAAAATTGCATAGGGGTAAAAAAGATTATGGGCCACAATGGCTTCTCTGAGTGTTTCAGCATGTCCTATCTATAGGAAAGCATGTGTATTAGGCCCTTCAGGTTCAGGGCCTACCTCTGCAACTAAATTCACATGGATAGATCCTGAATTCACATGGAGTAGTCCCGGTGGTATTCATTATTTGAATTATGGTAGAGCCTAGAGGTCCCAACAGAGAGTGGAGTTCCATTGAGTTAGGTGCTATACAGACACATAGTAAGAGACAATCGAAGAGCTCTTGATCTAAATAGACACTAGAAAATAGTCAAGGATGGGAAAATAGAGGTATAGAGAGGTGAGGTGACTTCTCCAAGATCATCCTACAGGTCAGTGAAAGAGCCAAGACTAGAACCTTGGATGCCTGGGTCTCATTGTCTCCACACCAACCTCAAAATGTTTCACAAAGGCAACCATTTGTCTCTCTCACCAACAGATGTTGGTCCAATAAAAGATATTGCCTCTCTCAAACTGGAGCAGAAGTGGGTAGGAAATCAGAGCAAAGGAGAAAAGATGAGGCCAAGAGTTGATGAGGTGGAGAAATACAGGCAGGCAGGTCCAGATGCCAAGGGCTGCAGAAGAGGATGCTCATGAAGTAAGAGCATTGAGACTGTGATGGGCTATCAAGGAGGATGGAGCAAGATGAACGAAGCAAGCGTGCAGAGAGAGATATTAAAAGCCTCACCCAACGCATGAAGAAGTCAATGGGAATCATTTAATTGATTTCAGTGGGCTGTAGATCAGGCTCTAAGTCCATGCAGCAATATTATGGCAAGTTTGAAAGTCTGGGACGATAATTTTGAATTGCACCCTGACATGAGTAAAAAGTTGCTTGGGGTTTTCACGATGTGGTCACACTTCGCAGTAAAGTTTGTGCCCCATCACTACATTACCACTTTCACACCACTGGGAGAAAGATTATGTGATGTGCATATGGAGGGTTATTCTATTTCTAGTCTTTTCTACACATGTTCTGATCCACACGCATCACCATCGTATCTGAGCTTCTTCCAGTAGTGCAATGAGAAATGTGGCTATACCTCTGCCACGGGCTGTTTCCTCATCCTCTTCCCAGAGTGAGAAGCAGGGGCAGTGGAGAATCTTGTTTCAGTAGGTGGTTTTTTGTTGTTTTAATACATAGACATGGCGCTCTGTGTTTGGTAGAGAAGGCAAGTCAAAGAAGGGTGTCTTGCATTTGGTGCAGCAAGCAGTGAGGTTTGGGATTGTCTTTAAAGAGCTTGGCCGTGTTCCTCAAGCTGCATGTGACACACTGGAAAATCCAGCCTAGGCCTCTGCTGCACTAGAACCCAGAAGGAATTGTATTTCCTTAGAGTGGGGCTCAGGGATGATTTCCCAGTGATGGGGTTGGGACCGAGGAAGAGCAGCGTTCATCTCTATGATCACTTCATTAAAGAATCCCTGGACAAGGAAGCCCTGAATTCTATAGCCCTCACCCTAAAAGACTAGCAGACTTGTTTGTAATGCTGCTCGGTCCTTAGAAGGGATCACTCCTAATCAATGGGCTATCCACTCAAAAGAGGCTGCTGGTGCACAGCTAAGGAAGTAAATAAAGAAAAGATTTATTTCAGACTGAGAAGCGTTACAAAGGGATCTCACAAAACTGGCTGACTGGCAGATGAAATGGCAGATGAAATTCAATGTTGTTAAATGCAAAGTAATGCACAAGGGAAAACATAATCCCAACTATCGATATAAAATGATGGCGTCTAAAAGTTAGCTGTTACCACTCAAGAAAGAGATCTTGGAGGCATTGTGGATAGTTTTCTGTAAACAGCCACTCAATGTGCAGCGGCAGTCAAAAAAGCTAACAGAGTGTTGGAAATCATTAGGAAAGGGATATAGATAATAAGACAGAAAATATTGTATTGCCTCTTTATAAATCCATGGTACACCCACAGCTTGAATGCTGGGTGCAGATCTGGTCACCTCATCTCAAAAAATATATATTGGAATTGAAAAAGGTACAGAAAAAGTCAACTAAAATGATTGGGGGTATGGAAAAGCTTCCATATGAGGAGAGCTTAATAAAACTGGGGCTTTTCAGATTGGAAAAGCGACAATTACGGGTGGGGGGTGACATAAGCGAGGTCTATAAAATCATGCCTGTGTGGAGAAAGTAAAAAAAAGCAGTGGTATTTACTCCTCATAACACAAAACCTAGGTTTCACTAAATGAAATTAATAGGTAGCAGGTTTAAAACAAACAAAAGGAAATATTTCTTCACACAATGCACAGTCAACCTGTGAACTCCTTGCCAAAGCATATGGTGAAGGCCAAGACCATAACGGGGTTCAAAAAAGAACTAGATAAGTTCATGGAGGATAGGTCCATCAATGGCTATTAGCCAGGATAGGAAGGGATTGCTGTTTGCCAGAGGCTGGGAATGGCCAGCGGGATGGATTGCTTGACGACGACCTGTTCTATTCATTTCCTCTGCAGCCCGTGGCACTGGCCACTTCCAGAAGATAGGCTAGATGGAACATTGGTCTGACCCAATATGGCTGTTCTTATGTGCTTAAATTCTGTTTGAGGGGCACACAAACAAATGATGGCTTCTAAAATATTTCAAAGTGGCCGATTAATAACAGTAACGTGAGTCCCCTTTGGATACATAATTCCTTTCATACACAAGGGAAAACAATTCACAGGTCGTAAGTTGTCAGACATTCAGCAACTTGTTAAGACACTTGCAAAAGTTCCTCAGTTGAGAAAGATTCACAGCGTCTGCCAGGATTTTCTTTCTAGACAGACAAACAAGCCCACTCACATCTGCTGGAGAAAACTGCACTGACCTTTCAGCTCTGGGCGCTACATCATTCAGTCTGCTGCAAAAGAAACTGACTGGAATGATAACTGGCTTTCCAATCGAAAGCAGTAAGAAAATCACAGCAGGCCTTGGGTGGGGTGCTTCGGTTCACAGTGTCCTGATAGCACTGGACTGATCACACACTCACAGCTTTGGGTCCTCACCAAATCTCTGTAACGGGAAGCGCTCCTGCCTACAAGGAGCACAGCTAAACAATGCAAAGGAATCCTGTTTATGATGCTGAGCACCACACACTGCTCACGCAGAGAAACCCGAGTGCTTGCTTGCTTGGCTGATGTTTTGTCATCCCAGGTGAGTGCTCCAACTACAGAGTTAGAGGCAGTGTCTTTTGCTCTGATCGAGTGAATATTTAATTATGTATGCAAAGGGGAACAGCTCCAACAGAAGATCTTCAGAGAAACTGATGCTATAGCCCAATGATTCAGGTGGCCCTCTGGGATGTGGTAGATCCTAGTTCCTGTGCCTGCAGATTAAAAAACATGTATTTTGGTCTCCCACTTGCCAGGTGATGTGGCTATTCTGTGGGTCTCATGTTTTTCATGAACATGTTCAAAAGTGCTCGGTTTCGTTCCCATGAGGAAGGAAACCAAATTCTGTAACCTCAGCGTTTTTCATGTAATGGAATGCCTTCGGCCAGCCCTAGATCCAGGCGGAAAATTGCCATGCTTGTTCTCAAAACACAATGGTCACCCTCTTGCAGTTGGTTCATAAGGCTAATTTTAGATCATTAGCTGAACTGGAGGGGAGGGAAAGAACTTCTTTGAAATAAATTATTTGCATATACATTGCTTCCCACTGCTCAACCAGCTTTAGCAGCTATTTACCCTTTAACTTTGTTAAGCACTGTGGGATACACTTTGTTTGCAGGATGCTCTGCAAAATAAAATGGGCTAATTGTATGGGATCTGGCTATTGAATAAAAACATAGCTGGGCTTTGCAAAGAAGGAAGGAAGATGTTTTTCTGCTGGCTAACTGTGAAAAATGTCTGTCCTGCTCTGCGCACAGTAGATAAATAATAGACTAACATGTGGCTTTGCTGAGAATTACAGCTACCTTTAATTTTAGCATCGATTTCCCCCGCTGAGCACACACTATGGACTCGGTACAGCAAAGAATGATCAGCGTGTGCGAGGAAAAATCCTGACCATCGGCTCGATAGCTTCCTGACAGTTCATACACTTTGGCAAAGTACAGTGCAGGATTTCAGTCCACAGCTTCATAAAGCTCATGGGCAGCAGGATTGTGTATGTAACAATAATACAGTACCTCTCCACCCACTCCTACGTACATGTTTGAAATCAAAACGCCTTTTGCTTACATACAGGGATGGCTCAGATGGGCAAGCTAGTTTTAACTCTAGGAAGCGAGTGTTCTGCTGCAGGTCTTATTAGGATATATTAACCCCTTGGATGCTGTAACTTTATATTATATCTAGATATTGTAAACTTTGGGACAGGCTCTTTTTTTATGATATGTATGTACAGTGGGTAGCACAGGCAGATGCCTTTGGGACTCCCAGGAGCTACCGTAAGGCACATAATAAATAATAATATTGTACCCAGGCATGTGCTCCAAGCATTCATTTAACCATCAGTTTAAAAGATACCTGTATTCAAACACTAAGCTGGATGTCACTTAAATAGAAGATGTTTCCTCAGCCTATGGAGAGACTCGTGCTTTTCTACGTAGCTTATTTACTTTTAGGTTGGTGTTTCAAAAGATTTGGCTTAAACCCCCTCATAGCCTTAAAATACCAGTCTGTGCAGGAGCAGCTAGCTGTAGACTAACATGCTATCGGATTGGGTGAATGGTAATCAGCTACAGAGCCTTTGAAATGTACTTAGGGGCCTAACTCCCATTGGCACCTTTGAGGATCTGCTCCAGAGAGACCAAACACCGTTACCCTCCGATGCCTGTTTGGCAGCCTGAATAAAATGAGTGTGGGGATTTCTTCGTTTTAGGCAGCGAAACAACTGGCAGGTTTCTGGGGAAATCTCCGTGACGTGACCAAAAACTGAATAGACATGGAAACTGAACTCTCGTGGAGGTGATGAGGTCCATTTCAGGGCTAAGTACTTGGGTAGAGAGGCAGCTCAGGCTGTCCAAGATGTGCCTGCGCTGTAGAATCTCTTCAGTCTCCAGGGCATAGTTCACGCACAGTGAAGTCTTGTTAAGGAAAATGTTATGCTAAGAAAAGAGACAGCATCTGCCTCTAGCTCCTCCTCTATGTGGAAAAAAAGCAGAATTGACTTCACAGGCTGCTGTTACTGTAGTTTTCCAGCCTTGTCATGAGAATGGCAGGTCCAGCGCTCATCCCAACTTCTTACTGCCAAGTGGCAGCTGGGTACATTTTTGAAGGCCTTACAACCTTTGTCACTGCCGCGCAAAGATTAGGCACTATGTATGGTTCTAGATAGAACCACTTGCCTGGCCCAGCTATATTAAGAGCCAACAAGGTGAACGGACATAGACTAGGCAATCAGTGATGGGCTAAATAGCTTCTGATAGCGTCCTTCTTCAGAAATACAGTATTTGGTGCCAGAGAATTTGTGTTTAGCAGCAGGCTATTCACTGCAGAATCTAATGGGTGCCAGTTATGGTGTATAAGTCTTCCTTCTCATGGAGAGGGAGAAAATAGAGTACCCTGCATGATTCCCATACAACAGTCTCACAGGAATATTGCGTAATGCTTAAGTACTGTGCATACATATCCCTGCTAGGACCTGGGCCCCTCAGTAACATTGGGCGCATTTTATCTTTTTTTTTTTTAAATGCCTATTTCTTATATAGTGCTTTTCAGCTGGAGAGCGTCATAATCTTTAATGCATTTATCTTCACACACCCCTTGGGAAGGAGAAAGGCATCATTATTCCCATCATACAGCTGCGGGACTGAGACCCAGAGAGGCTAAGTGGCTTGCCCAGGGTCACACAGACGTCCATGGGAAATCAGGGAATTGAGCCAATGCCCCAAATCCAAATCCCAAATCAGGGAATAGAGCCAATGCCTCCAAATCCATAGCCAGCGCCCAACCACTGGGCCATCCTTTCCCCTTAAAAGACATCCATATTCTATCATGGCGGCATGGCACCATTTCTGTACAGCCTTGGGCTCTTCTTATTTAAAGGTAAATCTGAGCAGCTCAAATGCTTCAAAGCATGGCTTTCATTTGTTATATTTATTATTTTTACTGTAGTAGCACCTGAGAGCCTCAGTGCTAGGTGCTGTACAAACACAGAGCAGCAAAATGGTCCCTTCCCTGGAGAGTTTCTGAGTCGTCGTCAAAAATCTATGCTGCACTTTTCATATGCCAATTAGCAGAGTGAGCAGGGTTAGGACTTGATCCTTCAATAGCGTGGTTTGACTGCAAGTGCGTTCACAGGATCGCGTCATTAACTTACCACTCATGGAAGCTAGCAGCTCTAATTTTATTGTAGCAGTGCTGCTGTAGACTTGGGTTACATTCGACATGTTAGTGCCCCTTCACAGATAGAGCAGGAAAAACCATAACTGTAGCACGCGTGGGGAAATATCACCATCCACAGCCTTGGCAAATCAGCCATGAAGTCAACTAAAAACAAGCCTTGCTAAATTTTACACTGGCAGAGGTCAGGAACTTTTTTGCAGAAATCAAACGTAGGGCGTGATCCTGTAATGCCCACGTAACCCTGTTGTGTTGAATGGACCTTCTCGTGTGAGTAAGGCTTTCTCACGTGAGGAGGGTTAGGCTGTATAACCAAACCCCACAGCTGATTTTATAGAGGGTCCAGTAAAACTAAATAAACCTATTAATATTCCCATGCTGATTAGCTCACTTTAAAAGAACTGAATTGTTCCTTGTTTATCTCACAAAAGTTTCTAATATAGCTTTTATGGCACATATTTCAGCACTTCCCTCACAGCCTGATAAGGTGTATATTCTAGTGTAAGTGGATGGTACAGAATGACTTTCTCAAGGTGATTTTGGTGTTATCACTCGAAGTAGCTAAGAAGCCGTGGCATAACAATCTACGGTAGTTAATGTTTTACATACTATGAAATCAAGCTATTGCTACATGGTAACCGTATTGCAATATTTATTAGGCTTGTAAAAATAGAGGAGAGGTCAAGCTAAAATGCTGCATGTGTCTGTGATGGCACTCAGATATAGGGATGCCCAAGCAACTCGAATCATTTGCATTTACTGAGGAGCACACTGGAGTTGGGGAACTTGTACTAAAGACCAGCCTGAATACGGTATCCCACAGCCAGCTGTAGGCTACTGTTTCCAGGAGCATCTTGTTCAACTGTTAGGGCAAGACGAAAGCGCTCCAAGACCACAAATTTGCTTGCAGCTGCTCAAGACACGTTTCAATCAGTTACGCTATAAATATGGGCAAAAACCCAGAACTGCATCAACTTGGCCTCTCGGGGATGAGTTCCTAAGGGCTTGCCTACAGGGCAATGTAGTGCATGCCACGCCAGGATGTGAATCTACAGCTCACTAGCCTGCAGCACGCATAGGATACATCTGCACAGCAAAAAAACAAAAATAAAACCTGTGGCAGCCAGTCTGAGTCCGGATCAGCTCACTCAGCCTTTCAGGGCTTGCAATGCAGGGCTAAAAATGGCAGTGTAGACATCTGGGTTTAGGCTGGAGCCCAAACTCTGAAACCTGGTGAGGGGGGAGGGTGGGGAGGAAAGGAGGATCTTGGAGCTCAGGTTCCAGCCTGTGCCTGAACATCTCTGCTGCTATTTTTAGCCCCGCAGCATAAACCAGTCAGTTGACCAAGCCTCTGGGACTTACAGCTGCCGGTTTTATTTTGCTGCGTAGCCGTACCAGGAGTTGCGGTGCTGCGACGCACAAAACGCCGTAGAGTGGGTGCCGCCGTACTCCCGTAGCAGTGTCCACACAGCGACTAGCACAGGGCAAGCTCGTATGCTGTAGATGCATGCCCCCCCGCTTCCCGTGCACCGAATCACTGTGTAAGTCACAGGCACAGGGTCATGAGGGAGTGGTCCCAGTGTACGTGCATTGAGTTTTTTTTCTGGTAGCTGTCAGCATGGACAGCATGAGGAAATGTCATTTCCCTGTAGACAGCCATGCTTGGTGTTATCTGCAGATGGCAGCAAAATCCCTGGGGCCCAGAAATGGGAAGCAGGCGACCCGGGATCCATTTCCAGAGCTGCCATTAATGTGCAGAACAGGCTTTGGCGAGAACCTTTCATTGTCACCGAAAGGCCACCTTTGTCACAAAAATGTCTTCCATCACAATCAATGTGACCCTCTGCAATCGCTGCCCAACCAGCCAGAGGAAGGAATGGAAAAAGCATAAGGGCAGAGCGGATGTAAAAACAAAGGAAGGGAGACCTCGGATGAGTCATAGCCTGGCCTTCTGACCTCAATGAGAAATGCAGTTCCCTCAAGGCCCCACTATGCGCTTCCCATGGGGGGGAGGGAATTCCCCAGTTCAGGCCCGGTGGTTGAAAACTGCTTGCCTCACCCTCTTCCTGATGAACATCATGACTGACAGCAGACCAACCCATGCGGAGTCTAACAGCGGAGCAGGAACATGGGATAAGGACTCCGTATCAGTGTCTGAACCCACATTGTCACTCTGTGACTATGAAAGCTTCACTGTCCCCCCTGCCTCCCCTAACGTTACTAACTCTCTCATTAATCCCGGTCTATTACCCTGCAATTAAAATGTCAACAAACCCAGAGGTGAAGGTAATAGGTTGAAATGAACAACTCTTGTTCCACAGAGAAAGAACAAAGGGCGATTGGTGATTGTGTTTCACGAGCTGCTAGGGAACGGGCAAAGCTGTAGTCTCATTTGGGTTTCCTTCAGCCCTGTACCCATGCAAAAGAGCTTTGCAACCTACACTTACCCCTTTCAGAGTCCATTGCTGCACACTGTGCTGTCTGGAAAGGAGATCCCTGCTGCAGACACAGCAGAAAGAGAAGTCAGAGTAAACATTCAGATGGCAGCAGAGTGATGAAAGGAAGGGTATGACCAGAACTTTACAGTAATGAGGAGGGAGGGAAGGACCCTTGCCATGGGTCCCTGATTAAGACTGTGTTCCTGACCAGACGAACAAGGAATTTGTTATAGCTACAAACAACATGCCCTGGCATGTTTGAACTACCCTGCCTGTGGGAAGCAAAACTCAGAATAAATACATTCTCCACCCGACACAGAAGAGAGCAGTGGAGAGCTTAATCGATAGAGCCAGGCTGGACATTTTGTCCATCAGCAGCTTATTGACCATGCCGGTCAATCAGAATCCAGGCAGATTGCAAAGCACGACACATATTGGGCTCCTGAATAAATAGTGCTCTGTTTGTCATCCATGTAGTGGAATTGCAACAAACAGACCTATTTTCCAAACCCTTCTGTCCTGGCTGCATTGCCACACAGGATGGAACTGAGAACAGAACACATGAATCATGACTGCGCACTCACATGTAAGCCAATATGTAAGAATGTCAACATTGATTCAACCTCAGCAGCAGCAAACCCATAACTTTTCACAGCAGTTTAGGCAAAAATACCCTTTTAATAACCATCCAAATTAATTGTTCCAGAACAGTCAATCTCCTATTTAACTTTGCCATGCTTGAGATTATCTCAATAAGCCAACTGGAGGTCCTGGATCAAGTGCATGTGTGTGTGGTTGTGCATGGAGAAAGAGATGATTGGCTACACAATAACAAACCTGGCAACGAGCTCTAGTGCTGTCAGGGGAGCCCAGAGTTTTTACAATGTTCTGATCGGCTGTGACAGACTGATCTTTTCTGTTGCTTGGGTTGAGCCGAAAAACCTGATTTTTCAAAAGGCCTGGATCCCACTTCTGATGTAGGTGTGATTTTGCACCTGCAACTAAATTGCCCTGACAACTGATACCATGCATACATGTAGCTGCCTGCTTTATGAGTACAATGAGGTACAGAAGACATGAGAAGGCATTCCTCTGTGCCGTCAATGGGTTCTGAGCCCAAAAATTACTTGTGGAAGCTGAATTATGTCCATAGAATCTGAACCTGCGGTTTCAAAATCAGGCAGAGGAGATGTGAAAGCTACAGCCAAACTATGAACCAAGGTCTGAATATTGTGAACCATTAATCGAAAAAAGCCTTGGATGCCTGCCAAGCAAAAGAAGTGGACGTTAATAATAATAAATACAACCCTTTCTTCTTCTGCATGTGCTTTTCATCAGAGGAACCAAGGAATTTTACAAACATTAACACATTACCTCAAAATGGGTATTGAGGGCTTAAATGTTAACTCTGTTTACTGCTTGGCAAACTGAGTCCCACAAAGTTTAAAGCTGGGATTTCAAAGGAGTTGAAGGGAGTTAGACACCAAACTCTTATTGACGTTCAGTGGGATATGGGCACTTTACTCACTTAGCCCTGGTCTACACTTAAAATTTAGAGCGACCTAGCTACCTCACACCCAGGAGCACCATAGTTAAGCTAACCAAACCCCTGGTGCAGATGTGGCTAGGCCTATAGAAGAATTCTTCCTTTGACCTAGCTACTGCTAGGTAGCTAGATGGAAATGGACGTGAGATGGAGTTCCTACAGTGACAGAAAAACCCCTTCTATCAATATAGGAAGTGTCTATGCTATAGCACTGCAGTGGCACAGCTATGGCACTGAAGCTCTTTTGCTGATGCTCCTGTGGTATAGATATGCCCTCAAGCTCCTTTGAAAATCCTTTACAGCCTATGTAATTGATGAGAGGTTACACAGAAAGTCAATACCAAGGCTAAAAATAGCCCCTGGTGTCCTGATTCTTAAGCGTTAGGCACACTTTTTCCATCAGTGTAAGGTAAAGTGTACAGAAAAATTACATGGAAGCATTGTGAAAGAAAACAGGAATCAAAGCTTTCCCTCCCATAAGATATTAGATCAGGAATAAGAATGACTGTGAAAAATACAACAGGGTGTATTCATCTGATCTCAACAGCTAATCACATAATGCTTAAAAGGTCTTTTAAATAACAAGTGAAAATTTATGAGACAACATTAGAAGAGTCGATGGTAAGGAGAAATGGTTATATTCCAGTGCCTTTGCCCAACAATTTTAAATGTTGCTTACTCTATTCTCAAAGCGTAAAGGGTGTTGTTAAAATACACTTAATATAATACAGGTTTTTAAAATAGTGCCCTAGTGTCAGAGATCCTACAATAGGATATTCAGAAGTGCTCAACTTTGGCCTAATTCGGTTCTCTTTGAAGTCAATGAGACTTTTACCATTTACTAATTCTTTAGGCCAACGTTGAGCAATGTTTGAAAACTCCACTCCAGATACTTTAGTTAGGAATATCTAGCTAATTTGGGGCCTAGTTCTGCCAGACATCTTTCAAGTGAAATGTAAAACCAAGCTCATGATCATATGGTTATCAGAAATCCAATGACACTTTTCACAAAAACAGGTGTCAGCTTTTGGTCATAGATAAATGCCAGTTTGGATAATAACATCCTGCTTCCCTATTGCCCCAAATGCCAGTTTGTCAAAACTGAATCAGCTTCTGAAACAGGATTGGCTTCGCTGAATTTCCCAACTTGAAAAATATGTCAAGAAGTAGTTTTGATGTTTTCAGAGCCTTTCACGTTGACATTTTTGAAATGTCAGAGCCCAGTTTTTTGGATTGAAATGACTTTTCGGTTCAAACTTTAACCCAATTAGACCAAAAAAAGTTGAACTCAAACATTGCATTTTCCAAAATAAAACAGTACATTTTGAAATGATCGAAACTAAACATTTCAGTTGATCTAAACCAAATAAATAAATAGGTATAAATAGCCTATTGATTCATAAATAGGTATATTTGTATAGGTTCATAACTATTTTTGAGATTTTGGACTTTTCATTATGATTTCAGAGAGGGAAAAATTTCTGAACTCTTAAAAATGTTCGCAGGATGGAAAAGCCTTTTCCCTCCAGTGCGATTACTGTACTCTAGGCCCAGCATTCAGTATGGTGTGCAGTTAGTCAAGCAAATGCTCTAGGGGGTTACAATATTTCACACTAGTTTGCAAAAAAAATCACAAAATCAGCAGTGTACTCATAAGTTGAACTTCAAAGACTTTGGCTACATTAGAGAGAGTCATCAAGCTGCAGTCAATATTAAAAGAGTAAGCCAAAGTTTTACAACTATTATTGTAAAATCTATGTTTAAAAAAAACAGAGCTACAAACCAAATAACGGTGCTGATCAATTGGATTTCAATATTTCCAGGCCATGAAAAGTGCCACAACTTGTAACCTCTCCATCCAGTATATGCTAACATTTAAGTTATATTTTATGGAAGAAATTTTTTTCCAAACATCATATTTACTGATCTTCTCTGAAAATACGCCAGCTGACATTCTTGCTGCTTCCTATCACAAAACAATTTCTACGGCAAATTTTAGCAAACCCATTCTGTCCAGGGAAGACACAGTCAAAAGTCTGGCAAGAGATTTGATCTCTGTGGGTAAAATCCTGGCTCCTCTGAAGTCTATGGCAAAATTCCTACTGGCGTCAGTGGAGCCAGTATTTCACTCAATGCTCTTAATGTATCCACATGGATTATTCACCCTTAAGATATCCGATAAAGAACATGTTGTTTTCCTTCAGCTCCCAATCAAACAGTCTGAGATTTCACAAGTATTGACGGTGTGGGCAGGCAGAGACCCCAGTCAAAGTGAGAGTGGCATTAATCAACAATCTTGTCCTGATTGTCAGTTTTAGTTAAACTGTGGGCTTGGGGATGGGGCAAAGATGGTTTTACACTACCTTTCTGGTTCCCTGATCCTGGGGCCAGCTGGGGTTTGTTTGGACCTCAGCATAAATTAGAGCAGCATCAGGGATGCTGTAACCTGCACCAAGCTCCAGATGGCACCAAGGGGCTGTTCTAGTAATCAGGAACAGCTGGAGCAAACAGGCCTGGAGGTCACGCAGATTTTCCCAGCCATGACCCCTGTGCCTGGGGATGTGGAGGGGTGGTATGCCATTGCTTTGCCTTATGTTGGGGGAAACTCAGATTTCCAGCCCCTCTGCACTGTAAGACTGAACGAGCTATAGCATAGGGAAGGCTATAGCCCTCCACCATCTTCTGAACTTCATTTTTTAGACAATTTTAACCCGCCCACCTATCCCGAAGACGAAATGGAAAAAGGGTTTGTATGTTTGCTTTCTAAAGCACAGAAGCATCTTTTTTTCTGGGCAACATATCCAATCCCACTTGCAGATACTATACGAGGAAGTGACATTTTAGGCCTGTGTTATCGTTTATTAGTATTTCTATCGCAGTAACCTCTCGGAACCCCGGTCAGGGACCAGAACGCCAGGTGATAGGCATTCTACAAACACGGAACTAAAAGAGAGCCCTTGCCCCAAAGAGCTTACAATCTAGGTAAAGAAGTACCATCAGCAGCGTCCCATCAAGCAGGTGAGAGATGATCAGGTACCAGCGATATCGTAGTAAATAGCAAAGCAGTGTTTTTCACAGTGTAACTCAGATAAAGGAGCTGTTCAAGGCTTTCAAGCAGCACGCTACTTGGAGTATTTTCCTAATCTATAACAGCATCTTGGAACAAAGGTCTTTCCTGATTAATGCTGCTCAGACACACCATAATGCCCCATTTACCTCTTCACGTGTTGGAAATGTGTCGAAGGGCAGCTGATACTATTTGACAGAACAAGCTGGAGTTAAATGGTCAATTTCCCAAACAGATACTGAGTATCATAGCAATACTAATAAAGACCTTCATTCTGTCCCAATAAAGTCAATAGGAATTTCACCATCTATTTCAACGGGAGCATAATCAAGACCTACTTGTCCCAGGTAGCTCTAGCCACATGCTGGGGCTGCACACAAACAGGAACCTATATTGACCTGTATTAAATAATGCTTTGCGCTTCTCCAGAACTCTTGATCCCAGGATAATACAAGGCTAGTATCATAGTCATAGGGTACGCCTTCACTGATGGCAGCAAATTCACCACCGTCAGATCGAGCTATCTGGATCGATTGAGTGGTCAGTGAAAACACGCTCAATCGATCCAGAAGTCAACACGTTAAAAACCATCGCCCTCAAGTGGCGTAGCACTGCATCGATGGAAACGCATTTCCCATCAGCGCAGCGCAGTAAAGATGCCGCATAGAAGAGGAGTTACGAAGTCGACGGGAGTTACGCAAGCTGTTCTGCGTAGCCGCCAAATTTCAAGGTAAGTGTAGACCAGGCCATGGAGTCATAGTCATAGATCACAAAGCACCACCAGCTCATTAGTCAATTAAGTCTCAAAACATTTCTGTGAAGCAGGCAAGCATTATTATTATGAATTATTATATGTATTACCATTGGGAATTTTCTGACAAAACGTTTTGTTGGAAAATGCTGTTTTGTTGAAACCAAAAGTGTCAGGTTTGACGAAACACCTGACTCAAGAATATTTTGGTTAAAGTGGTTTCAAAATTGTAGAAACACCCCTTTTTGATAATATTGAACCAGAGCGACAAGGTGAGTGATGTAATATCTTTTATTGGAACAACTTCTGTGAGTGAAAAACTCAAGCTTTTGAGCTACTCCGAGTTCTTTTTCACATCTGAGAAAGGTTCTCAGAGTGTCACAACTAAATACAAGATGCAACAGATTGTTTATCATAAGTACTTAGCACATATTGCAAGAGACCACTCAAGGTGAAGTGGCCTGTTAACACCTCTTAGGACAAAAAAGGGGGTTGAATGGGGTACAGATTGATTAAATAAACCATAAATCCAGCATCTTTATGAAGAAGCTTTATGAGTGCCTAGCAAAGCTGTGTATTTTAGCTCCGAGCCTCGCCTTTTGAAGGTGTTCATGGCCCCTTGTCTCTTGTCTTGTCTTGACTCTTGTCTCTCTAATACCCTCAGACCAAAACAGCTAAAACAATACTGCAAAAAATACGGAACCAGGATGTTTCATTTTTTGAGTTAAAATGGCTTTCTGTTTCTAAACATTTTGTAAATTAATCTTTAAAAAATGCTAAGGGAAGAAAGGTTGAAATCAAAATGAGACATTTCAAAATTATCAGAATGAAACATTTTGATTGACACAAACAGCATTCCCTCTCCCCCCCTCCCCAATTTTTGGTTCAAGAACATTTTGATGCTTTATCCTAATTTGGGATGTGAACGTTTCAGAAACATCAGCAGTTCACTTTCATGGGAAAACTGTTTCCCACTCAACCCTAAACAGAGCCTCATTGTGGTAGGTGCAGAGTGAGAGAATCTCTGCCCTGAGAAGCCTTTAGTCACAATAGACAAAACAAAAGGTGAGATGGGAAACAGACGCTCAGGATGTCTTTGCCCAAAGCTACATAGCCGTAAAGCCAGGTATAGAATCCACACAAGACTACGCTCCTGATTCAGCGTGTTACAGAGGATGCACTACCAGGTTCATATTATTCTGTACCATATAGTGAATTAACTGTAAAGAAGCACAAGGTCTATAAACTCATTTAGAAAAATAGATACTAAATGGTCTTTCTGCTTCAAGCAAAGAGCTATGGCTCTACATTAAATTCCCAGCTGTTGAAATAAATAATGGATTTTCTGCGGTGAGAAAGCAATAAACCTCTCACTGTGATTCACGGGGAGCCGTCTGCTTCTGCTCTGTAAATGGAAAGATGATTGTGATGCCTGCTGCTGTGGGGGTAGAGTCAGATGCAGCCAACAGCTTTGAAATGATAGAGGACACATAACCTTACAACACCTACCTTCTTTCTTCATCCCTGCCCTGAAACACTTCTTCAGCCGACAGTACCTGCACTGGTTTCTCTTGTCTTTGTCTATCACACACTGTCTGCTGAACCTGAAGAAAGCAGGACAAACTTTGAGGAAAGTCCTGTAAATTATTATTAGGTATGTTACAGTTGCACTTTGAAGCTCCAGGGGAGATCTGAATCTCATTGTACTTCAAGCTGTAGTGAGATACAGCCTCTCTCCTGAGGAGTTTACAATCTAAGTAGACAAGACAGACAGAAAATGAGTGGCAGGGAAAACACAGGGGAACCAACTTGCCCCAGGTCACTTGCACATGTGGGATTAGAATCAAGGTCTGCCTTAGACTTAGGCTACTATTTTAGCCACTGGACCACCAGTAAACAGGGCAATAGACTGCAAATTTCCATTATTGAGCTACAATCAGTATAGAAGGGGCTGGCTGGGGAAAGACAGTCCCTCTCGCTACCATAGAATTATAGCCTGAAATTAAAGCGCAACAATAACGCCATTGTTCCCGCGTGGAACTAATGTCTATTGTAACTAGTGTTGGTCATAAATTTTTACGACGAAACGTTTTTCTTTTGGAAAATGCTGGGGCCTAGAAAGTGAAACATTTAATGGAAACATGCTCGTTTTGACAAAATTTCATTTTGGGGGGAAAAAATGCCATTGAGCTTTCTAATTAGGTTGAAGTGTTCAATTTCAAACTTTTTTTGGGAACAGCCCGTTTCAGTTTTCCCTTTTAAAATGGCTCTTTGTTTCAGTGGTTTATTTTATAGGATATAATGCTCTAGGTTTTCCTTTTGCTGAAAACTTTGGCAAAAACAAAAGTTCTGGAGGCTGGGGACTGTACTTTACTATGTTCCTTGCTCTGTCTTGTTTATTTAGGTTGTCTTGGCGAGGGGAAGAAGTGTGTCATACGAGTCCCTAGCTATAGTATATCATGGGAGATGTAGTCTCCCCAGAGAGCCCACCTACAGGAGAATGGGAGTTATGGAGCCATAGAGTTTAAGGCCAGAAGGGACCATCAGATCATCTAGTCTGTAAAATACAGGAAGTCAGGCCTCCAACATCACCCAGCATCTGCACACTAAACCCAACAACTGAAATTAGCCCAAAGCATTAAGGCCCACGGGAGACTTACGTGTCACAGGCAGAGAATACCAGAGAGTGAAGCACACCCAATGCCTGAGACCCCACACTGTCAGGGAAATGATTACGTGAGATATATCCCGATAATCTTGGCAAATGACCCGCACCCACATGCTTCAGAGGAAGGGTAAAACCCCCAGTGAAAACTTTCATGAGACGCTGTGGTGATGTTAAGAATAGAAATAGTTGGTCAAAATATTTGGGAGGAGGTGGGGGTGGGTTGGCTGGAAACCCACAAGCTTTCAGTTTTCAAGGCATTTCGTTTGTCATCAAAATGTTCAGCGGACAGCATATATTTTTCACAACACTTTTTAGTTAGTGGAAAACCCAATTTCCTGTCAAAAAGGTTGTTTCAATGAAAAATTGTCAACCAGCCCTACTCTCCCTGCTTAGAGTTGGGACACATTGACAGGACAATGGGGATCCCTGTCACCTTTTCTGTACCGGTTTTGTGGTTAGACAAAGCACCTTCCTTCAGCCTCCAGAGATATCAACCTGGTATATTTAATGAGTAATAAGTCCACATGACATCTTGTTAAAAGTGAGGACCATGGAGCATGAATCTAGCATAGGAGAAAGCTGTTTTCGGACCATACAGGAGCATAGCTTTCCATTGCAAAAGTTGGGGTGGCGTCAAAGAATGACACATTACCAACCCAAGGACTCTCTGAGGAATTGGCATCTGTGACTTAGCTAATGACAGAACGGCCCAAAGAGCGATTCACAGGTGCTTGTCCCTGAGTTGGATTTGAATCAGCCACTCTTCCCTAAGATGCGAAGCATCACACTATGGATTCATGGATTCCAAGGGGCTCATACAGTGAAATGACTATTTACTCATGGGAAAATGGGAGCAGCAGGCTCTGAGAAATCGAAAGACATTTCCATTTGCCTGCTCAGATTAAAAATATTTGATGGAGGGGGAAACTGCAATCCATAAAACCCATTGTCTTCTGTGGATGGAGTGTTCTGGAGTTCCTTATGTGGCATGCCTTGTATGGAGGTTCATCCAAAACAGTGGTTCTCAACCTATTTACCTCTGCGGGCCGTACATGCAGCTCTTTATGTGTTACATGGGCCGCATCCACACAATATATATCTACCTGCGCGGCCCTGAGGATGTCACATGGGCTTCAGCTGTGTGCTGACTAGGCCCTGCAGTGAGAACCACTGATCTAAAACAAAAGGGAGGCAAGGGTTTTACAGGTTTGGAGTTCCCTTAACTGAGGAATATTGCTGAAGCAGAAATGAAACTTCCTAAGTTCCAGTTATATATGAATAATCTTCTAGCCCTTTTTTTCTTCTTCTTTTAAGTAAACATCATCTTTCTAAGTTCAACCAAGATAACTGCTGCATAATTTATGGTCCCCTTCTGGTAAATAATCCTCCAGACTATACTCCTGCATGCCAGAATGTAGATGAATCATAGTTGCCTCATTTTTGACACACAGGCTGACTGTAAAATAATTGATACGTAGCAATATGCAAGCCTTTATGTGTTTTAAAAAACAAAATAAAAAAGGGGGGGGAGGGAAGGCTTTGGAGATGACTCGTTTTTGGAGACTTGCCGATTTAACTTTCATGAATGCCAAGAAAATGCAGGAGACCCCCTGTTTGGCTCTAGAACTTTGTCTCCCTGCCACCATGGCATTCGCTTGATGAAATTATTGGGTCAAACTACATGAAGAACTTGATAACAGCGCTTAGCACTTTACACACATTAGCCAGTCCTCACAAGTTCTCTGAGGATACAATTGTCCCCTGTTTCACAGGTGGGAAAGTGAAGAACAGAAATGTCAAGTGGATTGCTTAAGGTAACAGAAGGAATCAAGGTCAGAGATGGAACTAGAATTCAGGAGTTCCTGGCTCCCAGTCCTGTGCTCAGAAAACTAGATTTCATTGCTATTATTTATATTACAGTTGTAGCTGTTGGCCCAAACTGAGACTGAGACGCCACTGTGCCAGGCACTGTACATAGACATAATAAGAGATGGTCCCTGCCCCAATGACCTCACAATGTTGAAGCCCATTATTTAATACCTGCATGAATAGACATGATTCTTGCGGACGCTTCTTCTGAAGAACCCTTTGCAGCCATCACAGCTGGAAGCCCCATAATGTTTCCCAGTGGCACGGTCCCCGCAGATGGAGCACAAGGAGCTGATGCTGTTGTTGAGCAAGGTGGCATTTGTCGACTCTGCTGCTATGGCTTCTGCAGACCAGATACAGAGTCAGTTAGGCCTTTTCAACCGGCACCACAGTGAAACAAGAGCATTGAAATATGCACATCGCTGTAAAGGTTGTGGGTAGACCCCAAACTCACACCTGCCCTCCACCCAAACTTGGGCACACACACCATCCCTACTCCATTGCCCTCTACCATTTTGAGGCACCCCAAAATACTAATAAGGATGGGCACAGGGCCATTTTGCTGAAAACAGCTAAAATTGCTTCCAACATGCCCAGAAGCTACATCCTTGCATGAGAGGTGGCTTCTCAGTGCGAAGTATCTATCTGCCTTGCACATCCAAACAGCTCCCATTAAAGTCCATGGAAAGACTCCCATTAACTTTAGTAAGAGACGGAGAGTGGTCACTGTCTGCAGTCACAAAACTTGCAGGCAATTAGAGGCTGAATTGACAGCACAGTGAAAGTTTGGCCTTTACGATTTATACGGTTTTGAAAATTCTGCACTGACTTTAACTGTGAGACCAACTTTCATTATCATTCTAGGTGTGGTTTGGAAAGGAGACACTTTTGAAAAGATCCAGATGAAACAGATTGCTTTTTCAGTGGTGTCCAGGTGGAATGTTTGTGTAACCTCTTCTGATATAGGCATCTCATGCAAGCCATTGATATGAACTTAGCATTCGTCAGGATAGTGTTTTTCACTATATTGGCCTGACTCTCTACTGTGACGTGCTCATCACCAAAGTCAATAGGACAGGAGGGAAGTCAGTATTTCACAAGATCAAACCTATAGCAGGGAAACCTCAGTTTACATCATGCTGAAGAGTGAGAAACCCAAGAGAGAAAAGCAAGTCCAAACAGGAAGCGGTAACACAGGGCCCCAAAGTATACTCACTCAGAATAAAAACACTGAGAACAGTTTACATATGTGTAGTGCATACAAGTGAGATCTGATTCTTTCCAGTTAGAATGGGTGACAATCAGAGGTGGTCAGAAAACGTCAATTGTTTTACAAGGGACGTGTCAAAAAGAAATGTACTTTATTTTATTTATCAAAATTTCACATGAAAAAAAAGGGTGGTTTTCCCATATCAAACTAAAAGTCCACAGTTTTCAAAAACCGAAATTTTAACTGGAAACTGAAAATTTTCACCAAAAAAACCAAGTGACATTTGTTTTTGATGAAAAGCTATATTTTCCTTGAAGCGGCTTTTCAGCCAAAACATTTCTCCCAGCTCTAGTGACTTATTCATTAATTATTAATTATTATTCTTATTTTATTACTAGGGTAGTGCCTCGTGAGCAAGTAGGTCCGAGCCCCATTGTGCTAGGGGGTGTTCAAACATATAATAAATGACAGCCTTGGTCCCCAAATGCTTATAAACTAAATGACAAGGTGTAACGGGTGGATGAGGCCGTAGTGACGGGATAGGTGACATAAGGATTGGATGTGCATAATTCTTAGCCAGTAGTATGTGCAGGAATCACGCTACTTTCCAAATTCCATGAGCTGCAGTGCCCCCAGCTTTTACTGATATCAATAGGCAGTGAGCACTCAGCCCTTTCGAAAAGGTGCTCAATATCTCACAAGATAAAGGCAAATAACCCAAGTTTACACTGATCTTGCCAGTCTTACATTTGTGATAGCTAAGCATAGAATGAACTCTATTGGAACGCTATCTTCAGTGTGCTATATTGTGTAAATATGGGCTGAACGTAAACATTGCTTCTTGATCCACCTCTTTCTTTTCTGAGCAAGCATATGGTTATCCTGGCCCCAGTAAACAAAATCCCATTAGTTATTTGATTTTGAGTTCCATTAAAAAAAATTGCACAACAACCTTTATAAATAAGGAGGCCAATTCTCTGTTACACCCATGTTGACTTCAGTGGAATTGGGACAATGCAACTCAGGACAGAATTTGGATCCAACAGGCTTTTCATTTTTCAGTAGGACCCCAGTTCTTACGGGCAACTATCGCATCAAAGAGCCAGACTGTGAAACCCTGGAGAGCATTTAGGCACAAGAGTAATTGTGTTGAAGTCACTGGGGGAATAACTGCTCGCAATACGAGTATAAGGGTTTCACTACATGGCCCTAAATCAACGGGAGTTTTGCTTGAGCAAAGGCTGCAAGCTTTGGCTGCAGACCTTTTGGGCCCAGTTCTGCTAGCCTCTCTCACTCTGAGTAGTAGCTCTCCCCAACAGCACTAACTGTATAGCAAGGCATTACTTAAAGTGAGTAAATGTGGGAGAATCTGGCCCTTTATTAACACACTGGGAGCTCACTCTATCATCTAAATATAACCCACATTGTTGATGATCATTCCAGCTGGTCGAAATATTTGGAATGAAACATTTTCTCACCGGAAGAAGAGGTTTCATCAAAATCAAAATGTTCCATGAGAAAGGATCAGGTGGGAGAATGTTCCATTGGAAAAATGAAAATTAAACATTTTGTTTTGTTTCAAGCGGACATTAATCTCTGCATCTGCCTAGTGGGAGTTGTAGTTCTGGGTCCCTCATGTTCAATGGACCCGGTTTCTGGCCAGATACACTTCACATGATGCACCACAGTCTCTCCCAGTGGCTCAGACACCATGGTGCATCATATGAGCTTCATGATGCAATCTCTTTGAAGCAGAGGTGTGACATGCCCCTGCGTCCCAGATTTCCTCCTTGGCGTGTACTGAGCATGCTTAGGAACACTGCTGAAGTGCTGGCTGCCCTCATTTTTCCTCCTCCCGCCGCCTCCTTCCCCCACTGTCAGCTGGCACAAGTCCTCTCTGCTTTGAAGTTAATGGCACAAATTCTGCCTTCATTTACACCCATGAAAACTCCACTGACTTCAGTGGAATTGTATAGCCGTAAAATTAGGCCAGGATCAGTGTTTCATTTTGTAAAGAAAGAGGTGCTGGGGTTCAAGCAATTTTTTTACTTTCATAACTGATGCAGCCAAGCCCAGAGTTGACACGGTGATGAACTGCCAACCCTTGAGGTGCTGGGGCTCAGCCCTGGTACAAATTAGGCACTGGCCAGGATTCATTAACCCCAGGCAGCATAAATCAGTCCAAAGTTCAGCTCACAGTACACAGTGATGTGTCCTTTGACAATGGTGATATGGTTGACAGCAGTTACCAGCTCAAGTCAGTGGGAATACAAATGTCAAATCACTATTTATACCCCGTCACACACTACTGCCAGACTCCAAATGAGGAATAAGGAAGAGCAAACAAATTAAAAAAAAAATCTTGTTTTCATGAAAATGTCACTAGACACGTGACCAAGTGGCACATGCTGGATCTGATCTGGATTTCCAACCTACACAAAGTTTGAGGGTGTTTGGGGGTTCGACTGAGCTCTACTTAGAAAGGTAGCTGTATGGTCACTAGAGGACCTACATATCTACTGAAACACAAAAACACAGCATTGTGTAACAGTTACAGTTGTTCATCTCCATAATATCACAGAATAGTCTTTAAACAGAACCTTTTCTAAAACTTTTCCTATGAGATGTCTGCTGGTCTTTAGCTAGAAGGATGCACATGATGGCATTCTTTCAAATAGCGACTGGTAAGATGCTGTCTGAAAAGCTGATCCTGGGCAGAACAGAATTGTCACTGCAATGAAAATACCACTCTATTTGCTGCCAAAAAATTCTCTGGCAGAAAAATTCCTCTCTGAATTCAGGACCTGCCTAAGTTTCAGAAGGGAAGTATCATCAATATACATTTTGGGAATTTACAGGCTAGCCTCATAGCTAAAGAATGATATGAAAACTTCTGTCGAACTCTGAGGAGGTTCAGATCTAAATGGGAGACCAGAGTTTGTCTCCAGTATATTCCATATGCTATGTATAAATCAATACCATAGTATGGCTGAGATGAAGACATTAAATTATGCAGTTACAAACAAATGAGAAGAAAGGTGGTCTTGTGGTTGAGACTGAACATCAAAGAATGTATTAATTGACTCATCATGCTCACATGATTAGACATGTCTGTTTCCACAGCCGACAGTACACAAGGGCATGATGCAGCTGGTATCACATCTGACCACCTCTGCCTTCGCTAATCCTTTGGAACAGGTACCCATTTTGCAGCTGGGTGAGCAGGGGGTAGCCTTTCAGTGTGAGATTGAGCAAGACCCAAATTCATGATGGCTCTGATTGTAGTGGAGTGCCTTCATCATTCAGCTACCCATAATGATAAGACTTGAGTTTAATTCCGAGTTTAGCTATTGACCTGCCATTTGACCTTGGACAGTCATCTCTCTTTCCCCTCCAACCTTTTGGTTTTGTTTATTTAGATTGGGGTCTGGATCTTAGTGGAGGCCACTAGCTACTGCTGGAATACAAACAAACAAACAAAAAAAGGGGCCCTAATCATCATCCAAGATCTGATTGCCCCCAAATTTGGACTAAGGTTCAGAATCCACTTCAGTTCTGAATCTTGCTTTGCGGTTCTACTTGCAGTAATGTCAAGGTCTTTGGTGGGTTCCTATAGTGGGGTGATGGAGCCTTCCAACCATGCCCCAGGCAGGATGGAGATTACGGCAAAGGCAGAATAGGTCACATTTTCAAAAATTGTTTAGGCACCTAAAGTGATATGCCAATATTTCTGGGGTGCATAATGTTTAGTTGCCAATTTTGAATGCGCTAAAACTCTGATTTAAATGTGCCAGATTTGCCATTTTCATTTGTAAATCTAAATTTGGGGGCACACAAAAGCATAGAGGTAATGACAGCTCTGAAATGTAGGCCTGCAAATTCAGAGGCTGGATTGGGACCCGCTTTGAAACACTGCTCTGCTGCAATTCAAATGCATTATAAAATAGTTTTGCAACTCCCAACAATGAGTTTTTTTAAAGTTTAAAATAAAAAAAAAACAAACTAGATTAACTGTTCCTAAACCCGCACAGTAACTGACCTAGAAAAGACCAGTCAGCATGGACAAAGCTCTTTATAAATGGATCGATACCTTGCGGAATATTCAGACATTTGCACCCTTCGACTGGCAGAATATTTCTTAGTGTTTTATAATTATCTTCATTAGCTGGATTGGTCCTTAACTGTGACTGCACAAGGTTCAGATTGCAGCTGGGCTGAGAATGAGATTTTAAAAGGGTCACATTGACCTCTTCAGACTCTGTTTGGTCATTGAATGCTATGGCAGGTTAAAGGAACATCACCATAGACTGGAGCTTTATATATACTCCAATTGGTGAAGTGATTAATTTCAATTTGTAGGAAAAATGATAACTGTGATGAAATATGTGATGAGGCAGGTGCAGCACCACATAAAGGACTAAGTAACAAGATAGCCACCAAAATAAAAGAAACAAGATTGCACCACGCAGGAATATTTCTCCAGTTAGTAACACTTCTTCTATAAAGGAAAGAAAAAACTAACATTGATTTTCCCTCTCTTTTTTTTTGGCCACGCTTTCTATCTGAAATGGACAAAATTTTAATACTCTCTTCCTGTCCAACAATAGATTCCTACCTTAATTCCTGAATTAACCATTGCTACATTAACACATTTGACAACTACATGTAGAGTACCAAGAAGATTGAAGATTCAGAATTAATACCTAGGCTTCTTTCATGTAAAAAGCAAAATTATAATAGCTAAAAAAAGTAGGGTTAACTTTAGAGTTGGTTGAAATAGTTGGATCAATGGCAAATTTTGGTGACAAATGGTATTTCAAAGAAAGCAAAGTGTTTTACAGAACCACATTGGTTTCTCTGAAATTTCCTATTTTTTGACAACATTTTTATTCAATTTTGGTGGTGTAAAATACTTTCTCTTGCTTTTTTACTTCTCCTCCCCTGCTTTCCAGAGGAGAAGAAAAAAAAAAGCAAAAGAAATTAGGGTTTTTTCCCTCATGAAAAGAAAAAGTTAAATTCTTGAAAAAACTCCACATATTTCATTTTGAAATTGTTCACTAAAAAAAATCATGTCAATTTTTTAAATAAATGAAAAAGTTTCATTTCTTTTGTAATTTTTCAGGACACATACTCACCATTTGGTTAACCAGCTCAAATTAATTTATTACTCACTTATTATTAGTTTTTGGTGCAACTTATCTTTGACAAGCTGTATAAAGGAAATACTAATAATAAGGGAAAGCCAAATTTCAAGACGTGCTACTGGTATTTGACAAATGTCCAATTCCACCAGCTTAACCCAGAAAAACTGACAATTTCACAGAGCTTTTTTAATGTGACTTTTTATCCATAGCTACCATGGTTATAAATAACAAAACTATGACGATTTTAAGCATCAAGGTAATATTTTGACTAACAGCCTTCACCACTGCCACACCGGAACAGACTAACACTCCTGATAATGTGGTGCTCTCTCTCCTAGAATCAATAGTGTTATATTTTTCAATGGAAAGTATTCAAAGTGCATTAATATACGTCACAAAGGAAAGAAGTTTCTTTTCCTCGTTCATGATCAGTTTATGCCTTGAAGTATGAGGACTGAGAGCCCTTGTCTTTTTTTTTTTAATCCTCGCTATGTATCATTTTAAAATATATTTTATAATATATATTATATTTTTAAATATACCTTTATATCTTACTTATACTGGGAAAAACCAACAACCTGTAATCTCTGTTGGTTTCTGTAATATCTTGCAATAGGGAGTTCCACAGATTAATTATAAATCTCAAAAGTGCCAGTATTTCCTGTTCTCCATTTTAAATTTGCTGCCATATAATTTCATTGAGTGATTCATAGATTTAGAAAGAATATTAAGGACCCGATTCTGCTCTCATTTATCCCAGAGTGACTCCACCAAAGTCACTAGAGTTATATCAGAGTAAGGATGACCAGAGCCTTGTAAATTCAGACCATATACTAAAGGCCCAATCCTATTCCCATTGAAGTCTAGGGCCAAACTTCCATTGGTTCCGTGGGCCAAGCTCAGGTCCTAAATAAACTTGTATAGATTTAATTTGAACTAATTTCCTGGTTTTTGAGCACACTATCTAAAGTGAGAATATTTCTCCATTTTAATACTTTGTAAAAATATTACTAAAACCGCCATATTGTGAGGCCATGCGTCCTGAATGCTGTTGATTTAGGGTGCGTTCACATGCATAGAGATTTCACCGCCCTCTTTTTAAAACCATTCTTACAAATTGTAGAAGAGGCTACTTACCCAAGACAAACAAGCTAATTTCAAAACAGCTAGTTCCTGAGAGAGCCAGTTACTTATTAACAATTAAGCAAATAGCCCAACACTAACCTAGATAGCCTTCGCCTTTAGAAAAACTGAGCCTTTAATTTTCACCTAATGAAACACAAAAATACAAGGTTTTATGTCATTGGATTTGACGACAATTTGTGCAACGGATAAAAACTAACTTGTTGTTCAGAAGGCAAGTGACAAGGCAAAACAGCTGTACTGAATAACACATAGTAGCAAATGGAAACCTTTCAGTGAAAATAACACAAAATGTTCAATTCTGAGCTGCCAAACTTTTCAGAAATTCTTTTCCAAGGGATGAACATACAGCTTTCTTCAGACCAGTTTACAATTCTAATTTTCTTTAGGCCTTTTAATTTTCTTTCAAACACAAGCTCTGAAATTCTTTTTATAAGCATGCCTGATAACTTTGAGTTTCTGGCAAAACACATTTTGAAAGCTGTTGTTCCTGATTTCCTTTTGATGAGACCACTAATGAGCAAGTGTAAGCAATACAGTAAGAAATTAATCTTAATTAGAATGAGCCTCTTGACATTCCACTTATTTAGACTATCCAGGCAGGCTGAACTATTTGTTTTAACCAATTTTATTTATGATGTTGGCCTTACACTGCATAATTTGCAATGTCCTCCTTAACCTCACATTTCAAGGGATGGACGATTAATGTTTCTGGAAGGGCATTTACTATTAAAACGACATCAAACAAACTTCTGAATGCTCCAGTCCCAAATGCTGCTGTGTAACTTTCTTGGAGTAGTATGGACAAGGCAGATGTTTGCTGGGGTCAAGCACACATTACAGCCATGTTCCTTCTGTGATGAAAAGACTTTCAGTCAAGCTTGGTAAATGAAAAATAAGCTGCAATTCCCAGGTAGGTGATCAAAACATTTGGATATTTACTTTACTAGCTAAATACCTTTGAATAAGTGACCCCAACTCCCAGTGTATTTTATGAGTAACAACATAGATGGTGGGTATAAGGATTAAATTGCTCAAATGATGAATATATACTTGTCTTTTTTTCCTTGTAAGTATCACCATATGTTTGTGTCTGTATCATTTTAGGAGAACAATTTTTCTTTGAGAGAGAAATAATTTCACTGCTCCTTAAAAGTAAAACAGAATAAATATTACAGAGCACCAAAGATATTGAAACTTTAATAACAGATTCCAAGCTCTTCCAGGCAGAGAGTCTTTATTTGTATCATACCTAGCGCACTAAGGTGCTGAATAAATAATTAAATATAACACCATGCAGTTCAGCCATTAAGAGAAGGATCAGACCCTGGCCTGAACACAACCACAGCCACAACAAAGGCTGATAGTTCATCGGCTTAAATATGACACCTTCCACCCTTTGCCCCACACCTCCTATCTATCTTTTCTAGGAGTCCAACTTTTCTACCAAGGCAACCGGGGCTATTTAAGAGGAATTGAACAGAGAACTTACCAGTGTGAGTTGGCAGCACCCGCAGGTTTTCGAACTCCAGCATGGTGTAAGAAGAGTCCAGGGATTCGACATAATCTGGCATATCCATATCCATTATGGCTCGACAAAGCTTCATTATTACTCGTCAACAGCAATGGAACAGGCCAAAACAGCCCCGCTGTCAATCACGGCCAAGGTTTCCTCTGAAAAGAGAGACAACCCCAAGACCTTGGAGTGACAAATCATTACCTAACGCCCCCACAGTCCCCTCCCAGTGCCAAGAGAAGACTGGAGGGGAAGAGAGGTCTAGTCTTTGCCTCTCTCTTTCTGTTTCTCTCTACCTGCGTGTCTGTGTCCTGCATCATGATTATATGATGCAGATAAGGCCTGGGCTAAATCAGCTTGGATTGCATCCTCGGTTCAATACAGCATGGTTTATAGCAATCCCTGTGTAAACATTTTGAAAAGTGTAGCAGGGAAGCATTCACACACTAAACCGTTCTTTCAGGGCAAAGATTTGGGTCGTGTCGCTTAGTACTCGGGTCACTTCAATGATATGTTTCTCTGCCATTTGCCATCAGCTCTTGTAAAAATGCCAGGTAGTGTCACTTGACCCAGCAGGAAAAAAGAATCAGTCTCACAGACGCCCAGAAAGCATAATGCGTCATATTTGTATAATCCTTACTGCTTAACTCCCATTGATTTCAATGGTAATTAGACACCTAAATACCTTTGAAGATTTGGACCTATATGACTTGCCTGAAGTCACACAGAAAGTCTGTGGCAGCAGCGACTTGAACGTGGGTCTCCCAAATCCCAGATTAGTGCCCTAACCATTGAACCATCCTTCCTTCCCGTTCATGAATGTTCCTGAAGGTGATTTATTATTGTATGGAAGCATGTTTGCAGAAAATGAAGTCTTGGATATACTCATGCAAATATGTTTGCACAAAGAGTTACGCCAGAAGTCATCACACAGCAGTCTTGAAATCACCTTAATTTTCCTGTTCCTTTCTAATAACAGTTTCATTTATCCCATTAGGTATTACAAACAATGCCATGAAAGACACCAAACACGAACCATATAAAGGTGTAGTGGCTGCAAATGTTTGCACCCAAACCTCAGACTGAGTGAGCAGTTCACATTAAAAATTTGGATAATGAACAAATTCATAATATTCTAAATCTGCTCATGGATAACTAACAAACAGAAGAAAGGACTAACTTCATCGAATACATTAGGTGTTTTGTCCATTTCTACTTGCAACTTACATCCAGATAGATCCCATAATGCTTACATGCTGTCCTACAAAGTATAGCCCTAAACCTCTCCTCCTTCTGCAATAGAAATGTTGCCAATAGAAAAAGATATTGTATGCAATTGTGCATATGGAACTTTACTCACCAATGAAGTGCTGCCATTTCTGAGGTAACCATGGCAACTGTTTAACAGTAGGCCACTTAATTAAGAATGGCAGTGAAGCTGAGCCCTGTGTCCAGTAGAAACTACAGAGGATAGGTAAGGTAGGCAGATGTAATTAACTGATCCAGGGTTTGGGCAGAACACTGGAGCAGATATCACTACTCTTGTGCCTGGGGAGAATTAAGTCCATTGATAAATGAAACGCATGAGAGGCACCT
>ML675631.1:24537221-24639230 GCA_007922155.1 Mesoclemmys tuberculata | reverse complement strand
TGACTACATTGAGGCATTGGTTCAGTATTGACCCACAGGGAGGGGGTTACATCTCTTGAATCACCAGCACCCGTTACCTACAGTGTCTCTGTTTTTCTCCCATCTATGTACTCTCTATGATCAATCTTTCTGAGTTCCTGAGACCTCAGTCTAAGCTGCTGTTGACAAAGGCCCTTATGGCAGAAGGTGCCAGTCAAAATGAAGTGTTGAAACTATTAAAATGGTTGGAAGCAGCATGCCAGTGTTCTGCACAGTCTTTTGGTATTGCATTTGGGCTTTGGTTACGGACAGTTCAGCATGATGCCAATCCAAACACTTGCGTCTCAACAAAACCTGTGTTTTGAAGTCTCAGGTAATATTCCAATTTCTCCTGTAGAGTTCCAAGTGGTCCATATTTTCTTTTTATTTTTATTTCAGAGTTTAGACTCAAGATTTTGTTATTGTTAAGATTGAGGTGTTGGGAAAAAGACTGAAAATTAAACACTCAGCTGCAGTGGTGTGTATTACTAATTCAATATACATTACCTTCACATGTGTGGAATATGGGAGCAATCACCATTCAGGTGCCTTGATATCTTCCATCATTTTACATTCCATTCCGATTGACATTGCTTGTGTTTCAGAGACTCCTGTCTACACAGACATTTCACAGGATCCAGTCGACATCCTGTTGAATTTGGAGGAGAGAAGGATCTTGAGAAACAGGGAGAGGCTTTTCCAAAAGGAAGACTCCTGGCCAAGATTAGAGGGTTGCCAAAAATACTATTCCAAATTGCCTGAACTCTGAATGAACCCATTATTAGTGGGGCCCAATGTAATCTAGAAAATCCTTCAATACACTGACAAGAAAGGTGCCAAAATCAGGTTTTGACAAATCTTAGATTCACTCTCTTTGACCTCATGCACACAAGCCAAATTTACCTTCAGGTAGCAAGGATTTTCCCATGTATCAGGGAGGTATTGTAGATTTTGCAAAGAGTTAACTATAGCTAGGATTTTCCTAGATTTCTAACTCACTCTCCCTCTTTTTTTTTTTTTTTAAGAATACTTTGTAACTACCTTGCACAAATGACTCCTCCGTTAGATAAGATTTATATTTTTATCCTTGGACTGTGCCCCAAGACATAAAGTAATGCCAACGTCAGCTAAACTAGCATCTGATTAGTCATTCTTGCATTTTACTCAAAGCCAGCCTTGACTAGTATTATTAAGCTGGTACATCTTTGTAAAAAGCACTCCGGGTCCAATCCTGTGCAGTTTGGTGCCATGGAGAGCCAAGCACACACCACTTCTCTCTGGAGCCCCTCAACACCTTACAGAATCAGTATCTATTAGAGGGTCAACAAAAGAAAATGAGTCTGGCTCAGAAATGCATTTAAGGTAGGAAATAGGTTTGACTAATCTCATTTTATTTGCTTCATAAAAGCAATACTCAGATACAGGAGGAGACAATGGGGCTGTTATGTTGATGTCCCCTTATGTTATATGATTTTGTGGGAAAAATATTTATTCTCGACAAACAAGTTCTCAGAGCGGAAACAAGATTCCCTCCATTCCATCCCGCTCCATTTCCCAGGACATTATTGATTGATTTATTGGATATGAATTAGGTCTTTAAAACAAGACTTGCTTAAATGGCAGAAAACTTATGTTGTAGGCTGGCTGCTTGGTAGCCCACGTGAGACAAGAGCGGGACATCAGACTGATTCTGACGGCCTGAGGTTCCACCACACGGAAAACCATTGTAACAGACTCCACCCTTGCTGAGAGCTATGACAGGGATGGCAGGAACATGGGGAGTCGACCCTGGCAGGCCAAAGTCAGAGCTGACGTTCATTTGCAAGGGGCAATAGGAAATAAGGGGCATGCTCTAACTTTTCCTATTCTGTGAAATAAAAAGAGATTCAGGGTCAATTTGTCACTTTTCGCCATCCCTTTTGACCTGAACAGCCTCTGGCGTGGGCCCAGTCAGTCAACACCTTATCTATACTGGTGAGCAGCTATTTGCTGGCAAACTTTAATTGATTTTTCATTTTTCCCCCCACCTCCTCTTCACTATGCTATTACTGCAATTCATTGAGTCACAGCTTCAATTAGATTTTCAGTTCTTCAGGGTGGGGAACAAGTCTTATTTGCATTATGATGGGCCTACCTTACTTTTAGGCACCATAGTACGTCATAAATACTATTTACCATAGTAATAAAGCAAAAGTCCGACCTAACAGAGATCAGGAGGACCTGTAAAATGGTTTCTCAGTTACATTCTCAGCAGACTAGAAAGACTGGACAGAAATCTGAGAGAAATTTGTAAAGGCACTAACGGCAGGAGAGGCATTTAACTCCCATTGACTTTGAACAGGAGTTAAGCATCTAATTGACATTAGTGTCTTTGAAGGAGAGTGAAGGTCAGGCTGGTTGGCTAAATCCTGTGCCTGAAAGTTATTCACTTCCTACCAATGCCAGCATCTCCCAATGCCTTCTATGCTCCAAATACCAGCTCTGGTGGCCATCAATTGAAGACAAATAATCAAAGCCATAAGAACTCCAGGGAGAGGAGAAATCTCAAGTCATTTATGCTGAGGGACACTGGTGAGGAAGGAATCTGTAAGTGGAAAGGGCTGGGTAATATTTGGATCTCTTACCTTCCGTTACCTCAGTGGGAGAGTTTACTTTGTGTATAGAGGACATACAGAAAAAGTAACTCTAGGGTGAGCCCACTGATTTGAACTCTGGCCTGAAATGCTTACCGTGTTATAATAAACCACATGGGAAAGTGTTGCTAGCCTCTCTCTTCCATTAAAAGAAACACAGCCCTGTGCCTAATTATGGTTCTGAAGTAAACTGACCAAAGATGAGCATGGCTATGTACACTGTGATCTTCTCTAAAGGAGGGACCTTTGAAACCATGTATTATAAAATCCCTAAACAGAATGGGCTGAAGTGTCCATAGGGTGAAATTCACCTCTCTCCAGGAGACTAACCCAAGGCTTATCAACCACTTAAATTCTACCTAAGCCCTATTTTTAAAGGCTTATGTGAGTCTCAAGTGGTACCTAGACCATTATTGGCCCTCTGCGCAGGGCGGCTTTTCACCCTTAAGAAGCTAAGAAACAGAAACAATCCACCAGAGCAGGCCTCGCTGTGAGGGCAAGCAGCCTATTCCATGATGACAACGCATCTCCTTAGCAGCTGCCATGGCTGTCACACTGTACCTCCGCAACCTGTGGCTGAGTGCACCATGGGCCAAAATCCTAGGAGCGCCAATTCCAGCTTCTCCCATTGGGGTGGAAGCCCAGGACAAGATCCCTTCCTGTTGCC
The DNA here is from genome assembly GCA_007922155.1 of Mesoclemmys tuberculata. NCBI lineage: Eukaryota > Metazoa > Chordata > Testudines > Chelidae > Mesoclemmys > Mesoclemmys tuberculata. The sequence goes on along the minus strand of ML675631.1, from coordinate 24,635,912 downwards.
TGGAAAGGGCTATCTTGGTGAAGTTATCCCCATGGTTCTTTTTCAGCTCTGGATTTGAATTAGTCTGTGAAGGAATGAAATGTTTTCACTGTAATGCAACACAACTATTTCCAGTGTCATGAGCTACCAACTTGGGGGTGGCAAGAGGCTCTTGGGTTTCTTTAAGTCCCAGCCAAAGTTAAGTGTCGGAAAAGGGGAGCCAAAACGTTTCAGGCTGGAACGATGCATGAAATCAGGCTGCACCAAGTGGGCCTTATCATTTCCTGCTGGTATGTAAATACCACAAAGCTTTACTTGACACCTATTATAAAGATGAATTGTTAATAGATCCTGGAGTGGGAAGCAGTGTCTCCAAAGAGGAAAACATCTAACTTTTTTGTTTGTTTAATTTTAACTGTTCCCTGAAACAGCAGAATCCACCTGTTCAAGTTCTTCCTTTTGCATAGTTTAGTGTGGCACTGAGGGGAAAAAAAAAGAAAAAAAATCAGAAATCCTTTGAGAAAATCTATCTTGCCATGGAAAACCCAGTGGGGTGTAGTGTGCATGATCCCTTGTTTAATCAGCGAGGGGAGGAGAACGCCTATACTTGGTTTTTGTATAAATAAGTTCAATGGAGCCATTAAATATGTAGTGGGAAAGGTAATTACTTAGAAATGTCAAGTGTTGCTCCATCTCATGCATCATATGAGGATATGGCTCAGTAGATTGAGGCAAGGGGTCAGATTGTTGCAATGGCCTTCTGGACATAGATCATTGCTATCATCTTATCTGACCTCCTGCATAATTTAGGCCACAGAATTTCTCCCAGCATATCCGGCATCACACCTTGTGGCTGAGTTAGAGTCTATTTTTAGAAAGACATGCTATCCCAGTTTAAATGCTTTGAGTGATGGATAATCCACCCACATCTGTGGGTCAGCTGTGAACTGGATGATTGTCAAGCCTGACCTCCTGCGTAGCACAGACCAGAGAATTTCAACGAGTGATTCCTGCATCAGGTCTACCACTTCTGGCTGATCTTTTAGAAGAGCCTATCTTTTAGAAAGACACTTGATCTTGATTTAAAGATGTCAAATAACCGAGAATATACAAGATCCCTTTGCAGATTGTTCCAGTAGCTAATTATCCTTGTTGTTAAACATTTGAATCTTATTTTTAGTTTGAATTTATCTACCGTCAGCTTCCAGCCATTGGATCTTATTATGCCCTTATCTGCTAGCTTAAAGAACTTATATCATCAGAAATCTTCTCCCCATCTAGATACCTAAACTGTGATCAAGTCACATCTTAACCATCTTTGAATACGCTAAATAGAGTGAGCTTCTTTAGTCTTTCATGATAAATTTTGCAGCCCTGGAATCATTCTTCTAGCTCTTTTTTGAACCCTTTCCAATTTAGTATTATCCTTTTTAAAGTGTGGCCACCAAGTATTCCAGTAATCAAATGTCATATACAGTGGTAATAACATCTCCTGTACTTAGTAGTCCCCAGATTATATATCCTAGGATTGCACTGAATACCTTAAGAAAACTACAGACAGAAGCTTTCTTATAGCACCATCTTCCTCACTACAAATAAGCACTCTACAGTACATATTCAAAAACCCAGCAGGTATTTTATTAGCTAACTGTAGAGAGGTCTGGTAGTATAGATAATTTCTCATCTGAGCTGATCCTGGGGGAGTCATTTTATCCTGTCCAAATGACATTTAAATCTCTTTTGGTTCCCTGTTCTGCTAACTCATTTGTGCAAGAGAAGAAAAGGGAAAGGAAAAGGTATTTATTTCTATCCTAACTTTTCTGTGTCACCATGTTGGCGTTGTGAGAAGACAGCAGCCTAGCTATTGAACACATGACAATCCCCTATAGGAGGAAAAGCAAACATTTCCCATTGTGCCAATGTGTTATTTGTGCAAGAAAAACTGCGAAGGCCTAAACTTTATCCAGCTGCCACTGCTGTGTGGCTACTGGAGTACTGAGATTTGAGCTGTGAAAGCTGTGCTCTGACTCTCCCAGCCTGTATTTTTACCCCTGGATATGATGGGAAAACTTAATTTTCTGCAGTGAGGACGTGCCCTGTTTCCAGAGCTGGATGTGTAGCTTATAGAGCCCTGTTCTGTATTTGGGTGCTCAGAGAACAGCCAATGTATGGATGTAGGTGCGTTGGACAGTAGACAAAAGTGAACCTGGCTGGCATTATTGAGGCAAACAAGTTTTCAGATTGCTGGCAGGCCTCTAGAATATAAAGATAATTCTAGTCCAGTATGTTTTCATTTATTTTCTTAATACCACTCATTTGCAGCATGTAAGGATTGAGGAGGGAGTGCTGGGAAAGCCAGAATTTTCTAAGGCAGTGTTCTTGTACTAGATCAATCTGGTTTCTTATACATGTGAAGACAACACTGAATGAGAGCCCTGGTTTCAATGAGAGGACACCCTTATGCCTAGAAACAAAGAGGATAGTTTTGGATGAGGAATACAAATGACAGAAAGGATAATAAATCTTTGATGAATTAAAACAGCTTGTTGACTTCAGAAAGAGCTTAGTTTGATGCACAACTCAAATTGCTTTGGTCAACAAGTGGCTGGAGAAGATGTTTTCAGACTTCAGTGTTTCTGTATTGATAGGTGGGATCTATTTTAAAATGAAAATGAGGCTGTACTATATGCAGAGGTAGACCACTGAGATGGTTATCGATTCAGACATTTAAGTAATTAGTGGAAAAAACAAAATGATGCTAAAAATATTAAAATTTGGTACTGAGACGATATGGTAAATTTTCCATCACTCATAAACCGCAATGCATATCTATATATACTTGAGGGAATCTAATAGTATCACAGAACATGACATAATGAAGGAAATTCAAAGATAAAGCCGGAATTCCCTCCTAAGCTAGAACTGTATATAAAGGATAGGACAGAATCAGGCTTCAACTCAAAGTTTCCTCCATTCAGCAGTTAATATGCCAGTATCACAACAGTATTACCTAATATTTCATGGTATTTTACATCCCTAGATTTCCACGTGCTTCACAAATGCTCAGAAAGGTTAAGTGACGTGACCAAGTCTCTTGGACCCAGATTCTCCAAGGTATTTTGATTTCAGTGGAAGTCAGGAGCCTAAATAACTTTGAGGATCTGGGCCTTAGTGTCTCTGTGCCCTGCATCACAGAGATGTTGAGAGGATAAATATATTAAAGATTGTGAGGTGCTCAGATACAGTGTCGATGGGGGCCAGGTAAATGCCTAACAGATAGAGAAACCTAAATTAGTATAGATTTTTAAGTTCCTTAAATCTTGATTTAAAAGTCTAACTTGAGATATGTAGGTTTGATAAACGTTGGCTAGAACGTCTGTTCCAATGTGCCTCTGCTCTCCATCTGCAAAGGGGAATAAAAATCTTTCCTTGCCTATCCAGGGTTTTGTGAGGATAAATTCATTATTGCATGTGAGGTCCTCAGACACCACAAGTGATGGAGGCCATATAATTATCCACTTAGAGAGGTGGCCTCTGGGTAAGCATCCTACCCAAAACAAAGAAACCAGTAAACCATTTCTTTTTGGGTAACATATCATTAGGAACAGCGCGCTGCTGAAATAATAAGCAGTGTGAAATCAAATCATTAGTGTATAATTCCATGGCTGCAGACATAAATTCACCAAGACCAGATGGCTGTATAATCAGTCCCCTTGTTTCTACAGTGTAATTTTTTTACTGCTTGAGCTGTATTTAATGTTGAATAGATTCCTAGGGTGTATTTAGCAGCCAAACGCTATTGCAAGTTATTTCCCATGACTACAAAAGCCATTCCACTTGAACAATGTTGTGCCATTTATTGTTTCGTAAGTGGCCATTTGATCTTTTGACTATCTCTATTAATAACGAAGACACTGCCTGTCCGCCAGGATTTGGCAGAATTATTAAAACATAACAAAAGGCGTTAAAACAACCCTATAGTTAATGTTATTCTGCTCTCCTAAATGGTACAAATATTTGTATTATAGCTTATCATATTTTTATCTGAATTTGGGGGGATATGGTGCAACCCATAAACATCTAAATGAAAACTTACACAAGCAGTCACACGGAAGTTTTCATTAGTGATCTGCACTGAAGATCATTATTAATTTTTTAATAGGCAGGCGAAGCATTAGCTTTTATTAGATACTGTATCTATGGTGGTAACAATTTTATAATATTCTGTGTCCTGGTCAGTATCCATCATTAAGTCAAAGTGAGCAAAATCTTGCACTGTCTAGACCTTCACTATTATCTAATTATTAGTGCATGCTTAGTGCCTGGTATATATGTTTCCTTCTACCTGCCAGAAAAGTTACTGAGTTAATCCCTACTGAATGTAAAGAAAGAAGGTGCATACATTCTATCCTACGGGTTCCCTGAGGCAGAGGCTATTTTTTATTTCTGCTTCATGCTGAGTGCATGGTCAGTGCTAATAGAATAAATTGTCATCATCATATAGTTAACTGATATTTGTATAAGCAAACCGTTCTACAATGCATGTTCCCACGGCTCTGAGCATATTATTTATTAAAGAGGTAAATCACCATTTGAGAAACTTCCAAAGTGAAGAGTATGAGCTGAAACTTAAAAACTACAGTATTTGTTTTATGTCAATATATGCTGGTAACAGAATTATTCAGCTGAGGCATAAACTAATCTATTATATAAATCAATGTTGTGATTATTTTTTTAAACAAACATGAATTCACAAAGTGTTTTCATGACCCAGAATCCGGAATTTTCACACCCACAAAAAAGTTTTGGATGAAAAGTTTTGCCCAGCTCTACCCAAAAACCCATAAGCAGCTTTTGAAAACCTCGACGCAAAGTTCAATCCTACAGCTCCCTTTCAGCACTGTCAGAAATGAGGCTACGGGCAGAAACGTTACTGTTTGGCAGATATTTCTTTCTCCGGGGCTTTAGCCTGCTCTCATTGAAGTCAATGTCAAATTTCCCATTGATTTCAATGGGAACAGATCTCCGTTCTGTAGCTAGCTATCAATGATTGGCTGTGACTGGCATTAAAAAGGCCATGCATAGCAGAAGCAAGATGCAAAATTCCAAATCGTTAGTTTTATTTTTGTTTTTAACAGGCAGAGAAAGTTATTCAAGATGAAACACTTTTCTTTACACAATGTATCTGCGATGATAAAAATTGCACAGTAAACTGTACCCTGGTCAGAATCCATTATTTTCAAAGTCATTAAGTCCTTATCCACACTGATCTGATGTAGCTTTTAATTTCAGCACCCTACTAATGATGGGTGAATCTCCAATAGTTTTTTGAATGAACATCCAGAATATTAAATGAATACCCAAACTTCTCTGAAAGTCCTGGGTGTTAAAGCTAAACTGGAAGTATTATGAGATAATTCTCTGACCTGAAATTTTCTACATTTCCTAATTGCATCTAGGCCAGTAAGCAGACAGCATTTCCTGTGGTATACTCATGCTACTGCTTCCTCTCACAGCCAGAATTAGTGCATCCTATGAAGAGAGCATACAAACAGAGGGTTAAATCCTCTGGTTCTAATACAGCAAACCTCCCATTGGTTTCAGTGGGAGGTTTCCTCAGCTGAAGACTTGAATTTCATCCAAATAGAGGGGAAAATCCAGCAGCTTTTACTCAGTCTCCATTCAGCAGTTGATTGTGCCATTTGGGCACAGTCCAGAGTAAAGAATAGCACATCTCCCGAGAGCCTTGGGAGGCACTGAGGTCTCAAACAATTAAAATGATGACTGGAGCTCCAGGCTGGATGGAAATGGCCTCCTTTGCGGGCTACAGTTGGCCTGCTTTGCAGACTGGTGCTTAGCGTGGCAGAGGCATGTTCTATCTTTTCCTCATCCTCTTTGGGGCACCAGATGCCTCTGGGGACAAGCGTAGATGCAGCTATTCCCAAGCACAAGGGCTGTGATTCCACTTTGAGCAGGGGGTTGGACTAGATGACCTCCAGAGGTCCCTTCCAACTCTAATATTCTATGATTTTTTGTTTGTGGGCTACTTTGCCCTTTCCCCACCTTTACACTGTATATAAGAATCTGCCCTGAGGTAACATTGACACGGAAGTCAGTGGCCATTTTGACTGAGTAAAGACTTGGCCTAAGGTGGAGCTAGCCAATTTTTTTCCAAACTTCAAATAAATCTTGGATTCCGGTTGGTCGGAGTTTTGGGTTGCATCTTGATTCATCTCCTGCCAGAAACTCAGAGCAGAAGCCGTGGCTCCTCATTCTCGAAGCATGCTTCTACAGATGGGAGCCACTTTAAAACCTAATTCCACCAATTAGAGGGCTCCTCAGAGGGGCTCAAAGTGGCAGGAGCATGGCCCACAGTCAGGGTCAGGGAGCCACAACTTCAGGAACTGAATAAAATCTAAGGACCTCAAGATCTGGTCTAGTGGCTTTCCAAAATGATTTGTGGTTGATTCCCTACCAACAAGGGGCAGTAGAAAGCTCAGATACAGACAACAAACCACATGCTGTGGCCATCCCACTGCTACAGCTGCCACCAAAGGTTCTTTGTGACCCACCGCACATCTACAGAGGTCATGGCATTAAATACACACCCTCTTACTATGATATAACAATAATTGGAACATGAATCTCCCACTCTAATTGTAGAAAGATCCCTTATTTGCTGGAAATACAAGGGGCAATGAAGTTGGCATATTTAACAGTATCTGCTCTACAGGGGTGGGGAAAACCCAACAACTTGGGATTGCTATTTAAATTCACAGAGAAAACTTCAATTTACAAGGAAAATTAACCCAAGAGTATTTCTTTTCTTCCTCTGACACTAAGTTTGTGACCCTTCCATCTGTGGCCGGAATAGACTAGCCAACACATTCCTTTCTAGTGAAACATTTTTCAGAGCTTGAAATGCTCAGATTGGGGCACCTCTACTGCATGTAAATATGTTCCAAATTTCTATGCTTGCATCATTTTGATGCACTAACTCCACCTTTGGGTGGGGTATCTTTTTACCTTAACTGATTTCTTTTGCTAAAGAAGCTTGGAAGTGTGTACCAGGCAAATTATTATTAGAAGTAAAATTCACCCCTGTGCAGAGGGAAGGCACAAGGATTAGGTACTATTCAAGTCTCACTAGCTCTCCGAACCAAATAGTGCATAGTGCTTGTCCTCTGCAGTAGGGTGAATTTTGCCCAGAATGACCTGTGTGCCACCAACCACAGAGTATAAAGCAACTCACCAACAAATTAATTGAGTACTACTAATAAAGTCAGGCATTACTCAGCATGAGTAAGGGTGGAAGACTAAGGGTCTGTCTTCACTGTATAGTTAACTCAGGTTCAGCTGTAATTCAGGTAATAATTCATTTGCCCCTAATGCAAATCTTGTTCACATACTAAGACCTTAACTCAAGTGTGCCAGTGCTTTTAACTCATGTTGGCTGGCCCATTGGGGCTATAGGTTATTGCTAGTGTGAGCCCAACTCTTTGGCTGTTAAGACAATCATTGTGTAGTGTGGATGCCAGTCCTCCAATGCCTTTCCACAGCTCCTCCCCTGGGCTTAGAAAGCACACACAAATTCTCCCAGAATTCACTGGGGAACAGGGCCCAGAACAGCTGTTTACTGCAGAGTGAAGAACCATGGGATGTGGCCAATAAGTTTTTGTGCCACACTGAACGAGTCCAGCACCGGTGGGGACACCGCAGTATGAATGTTACTTCACAGGGTGACCACTCTCGCTCGAGCTCGGAGAATGCACATGTAGATAATGAGAGTTAACTCTGCAGTGAGGACATGCCCTCACGGTGAACCTCCAGTGTATTTGAGGCTACCCAGGAAAACTAACATGCGACTAGCAGGACACTGGCTTCACTTTTCTATTGTAAAAGTCTATTTTGCTTTGTTGCAGTCCGACAGATTCCTTTAGTTAGTTGTTTTGCTTTTAAATCAATTCAGATTTAAAGCTTCAAGTCTAGCACCCAGGGGAAAAATAGAAATCGCAAGGCAAGCTTTGGTCACTCCGCTGAGCAAATTCCATTAACATGAAAGCTATTTTTCTAACTTTTTTTTTCTCTTTTGCCTTTGAGTGTTTCTTCCCTCAGGTTTAAATGATGGATTCTCATATTTTCAAGTAGCCAGAACAAATCACACTAGGACCCTGGTGTCAGCCAAGACTTAAAATTAATGAAATCATCCATTCAAATTCTCAGTAATTTCAGCACTCTACTAATTTTTCAGCTGAGGAGAGACATGGATCGTATTCTGGGAATGAAACTTAGATGTCCTACATTCCTACAGTGACCTGCTGGTAACATGAAAATTTGCCCTTTGTGAGTTCTGTTAACTTACATTCCTTAACTATGGTGCTATAATTGCAATGTATTGTTTAGGGCCAGATTTCCAAGAGCTCAGCCCGCATTTAGGCATCAAAATGAAGCAATCTGATTTTCCAAATGCTGGGAACCCAGGGGAACACTGAGAACATTGGGCAGGTTTTTCCAAAGGGGTCTCCGTGGGAGCTCATAGTTTGAAAATAGGTCAGCTAAAGCCCTGCAACCCAACGCAGCACAGATGGGGACCTGTGTCAAATTCTGGGCTGAAATAAAAGCCCCAACTTTCTCGGGTAGGGTCAAGTCAGTTCTGATGACCTTTTCCTGCCTGTGGGGTCAGCACATCGGCATGCTCCGCTCCTGCCAACCGCTGCCCACTCATGGCACTACATGTGCTGTACAGCAAGTGAGCTGAAGAGACGCAGTAACTCAGACCTCAGCACGCACGCTGTGCAGAAGGGGCAGCGGCCAGCAGGCATTGGCCATGCACGGTTGCCCCCGCACTACTCCCCTCAGGCTGGAGGCAGCCATGGTGGCAGTGCTGACGCAGGTCCAGGAGGAAGCATCAGGATTGGGTCAGAAAATGAACTGACCTTTTTAAGTCGGGTTGGGCAGGCTTGGGCCTGGTTGGGCTTAAAAATTAGGTCCAAGCAAACCTTTAATATCTGCTTCTTTTAAATGCCTAAATGGGACCTGAGCTCTTTTGCAAATCTTGCCTCTTCTTTAGGGGCTTATATGGAGGCAGCTGTATTCTCAGCTCTTTAGAATGTCAGCTGCTTTCTGGCCAACACTTTTTAGCTAGAAGTGAGTGACTTCTGAAAAAGTTATTCGGAGATGTTGCTTTGGAAGAAACCAGGGAATTTGCTTCAATAGTATAGACATCACAAGCCCTTTTATTTGCTCTCTATAAACATGTCGTTAGTAAGAGTTCTCAGCAGGGGGGAGTTTTTACAAATACTCTTGCCACCATGTGTCATGTTCACACCAGAACCACCATGAATACTGCTGTTCATTCAAGCTGACTGAGAAGTTTACATCCCACCATTTTTCTACCCCCCCAAAAATGTTGATTCTTCAAAATAAAACTGTTCGCAAATCTTCAGTCTTGTTTTTGGGGGGGGGGGGCGGGGAGGGAGGACGAAGCGGGTAGGTTCAACATGGTAAAAATAATCCATTTTGACATTTTCAAAATCAAAAGTCTTGTTTCTTCTATGCATTTAAATTACACATTTAAATTAATTCACACTAGAAAGTGGTTTTAAAAAGAATGAGAAAAGTCAAAATCAGAACAAAACATTTCAAAATGATTGAAATGGAACATTTTCATTGACCTGCTCTGAAAAAAGAATTCAAGTTTTTGGTTTGTGAACATTTTTGAGATACCGACTTTTTGTCCCGATTTGGGACAGGAAAAGTTTTTGATATGTCAAAAACAAATTAGGACAGGAAAATCATTTGCCACCTAAGTCTACTGTTTATGTATGTTTCCATCAAAAGTATTTGTTCAAGACTTCCTCCTATTTATAAACCTTTCTAGTAAGGAACCAGGGATCCTGTGATTGGTAACTAATAGTGATGCATGAAGAGTGAATACTCACAGAAGCTAATAGTTCACAAACAAGCGCTGGGCTGAACTTTGATTGCATAAATCATTCATCTAATCATATTGACTAGCAAACAAAATAATTAAGTTTTTAACAATGACAGGAAAGCACAGGGTCAAATCAGAGATTGCACCAAAAGTCCCACACAATAAATTATATGATACTCAATGGGCCAGATTCTCTGGTCCACCAAATTCATTTGGCATTGCATAAATGGCACAAAGCTAAACTTGAAGCAATCACAGATTCTCCCTGGAGAATTTCCCTGCTGCAAAGGGAACACCCGCTGACATGAAGCCTGTGAATGAGACTTTATTGCTTCCTGTACCAGCTCCACCTCTCAGCTCTGATGCTTCCTGCATTGAAATTCCACCACCCAGTGTATGGGAAGCAGGGTGTGTGTCAAGAATGGGAACAGGGCGTCAGAGGAGGAGAGAAAAGGGGACAGAGGGTCATTGCAGAGCAAGACTTTGCTATATCAGTTTCTCATCTGGCAGAGCCCCTGAAAGATCTTGCACCAGTGGCTTTACGCAGGGCAGGAAGGGCAGCTTGGAAACGGATGGCTAAAAATCAAAAGCCACGATCAGCTCCCCTTCAGCCCCCTCTGACTAGGCACAGTGGAGAATCGAGCCCAAATTATCTGCCACAAGTGGCTAAAAAGCCTCTTTTGCTACATGGGAAGGGGATCCTAGCTAGTTCCCTGCTAGATTGGAGGGGAATTGTGAGGGTGACCAGAAAACGGTGTGAAAGCAAAGTGATTTTCAGGGAAATAGGTGGTGATATAATTTGGAAGCCAATGAGACATGTGCAAGGTGCCCAGTGAAGAATGTGAAGTGACAGTCAACATACAAGGGGTCTGTGAAGTCAGTGAGAGACTGCTATGATGCATTAAGACAAGGAAATGACTGGAGGGGAGTGGGATACATTGTGACTGCAAATCAGTGATTCACGCTGATCGAAAGAGAAGGAAGGGTCAACTCTGCAATGTCAGTAGGGAATTACTGTCAAAACGCTACTGGCGTGGGACTGGTCCAAGCCATGCTTGACGATGGCAGAAGATACCATAATCAGGCTGGCAGCTTAATGCTGGTGCTGTGATGTTCTTCTGAAAGGGTTTATTCACTGGTTCAGATGGCTGGTCACACTGCCCCTAGCAAAGGGAGAGGAAAACCATGGCCTAGACACATTCTTGTGACATTATGATGGACCATCAGCTAAGGGCAGAGTAGGGTCTATGACAAATAGTTGAGCAGTTCGGATTCTATCCAAGAGCTGGCAAACACACACACACACACCCCTCATTTACATATTAAGATTAACAGATTTGCTAAACCCCAGCTCACACACCAGCAGTGACCTGCACATATTTTAACCATTGACATTTTTGTTTTTGCCCCTGGGTTCATTGCTGCTCTCACCCCTTGGCTATGAAACACCCTGGTTCTACCTGATTTCTATGAAAACTCCTCCTTTTTGCTTTCCGTCTGAGCAGTTCTCGCTCTGACCTTACCTGGGGCAATGGGCAATCAAACAATTCACAACAGTTTGGGCTGAACATGGCTCTTTGTTAGAACAATCCCCCTGACACTCCTCCCCCCCAAAGGTATTAAAATAATCTAGTCAAATAGGCTTTAAAGTTAAAGTATCAGGAAGCAACAGGGACTCCACGTGTATTCCTGCAGCACCCAAAGCAGCTAGTAGCCATCTGGGCTTTAATTTGGTAGCTGTTATTGGGTAAAGAGTGGGACAAACTGCCAGCTTCCCCCTGGTGGGTCTTGCGCTTTACTTTCTGTCTGTGGCCAGGGTGCCCCCAATTATCTCATCTCCCCTGGCTGTAGAGGAGCTTCGTCTCCTGGCTGGGAGGGATCCCTCTCCTTCAGCTGCTACCAGCCTTCTGGCAGCTTCTTCTGCATTTGTTCCCTCCCCCTCTTTTAGTGAAGACAGGGTTTAAATACCCCTGGCCTGGCCCTTCACTGGGCCCATGTGCCTTTAATTGCCCTGCTGTGCTTTCCCTTCTGCCTGCAGGGCAGAGGGTTTTTAATTCTTTCGGGCCTTCATACTGGCCCTGGCACACCCTTTTAAAGCCATCTGGCCTGACTTTATCACAAGAGCTATGACCTGTCTTCTGCAAGAGGACAGACCAGCTGATCATAACAGCCCCTTCCAATCTTAAAATCCATGAATCTAGGTGTGCAAGAAGGCAGGATCCGATCTCAAAGAGACAAATCCAGGAAAGGATGAATGCCCTGTACCAGATGAGAGTTTATTCTCCTCTCACACACACAGATATAAGAAATGAACAATGACCATTCTGGGTTAGGCCAATGGTTCATCTAACCCTGTCTTCTGATAGTGGCTGGTGCCAGATGCTTCAGAGGGAATGAACAGAACAGGATAGACATTGATTGATCCAATCCCTGTCAACCTGTCCAAGCTTCCGGCAGTCAGAGGTTTAGGGACACCCAGTGCATGAAGTTGCATCCCTGATCACTTTGGCTAATTGTCATTGATGGACTTATCCTCCATGAACTTAACCAATTCTTTTTGTTACACTTTTGTCCTCATCCTCTGGCAAGGAGTTCCACAGGTTGGCTGTGCATTGTGTGAAGGAATACATCCTTTTTTTGTTTTAAACTTGCTGCCTATGAATTTCATTGGGTGACCCCTGGTTCCTATGTTTTGTGAAGGGGATCACTTTCTCCACCCCATTCATGATTTTATAGATCTCTAGAAATGAAACATGGTGAAGTCAAGGGGAATTCTGCCACTGATGTCAATGGGACTAAGATTTCACCCTGTAAGTCCACTGACATCAATGGATGCCCCAGTGTGAGAAAAGCATCAGGCCCTTGCTCTCTAATACATGATCAGCTTCTTGATCTTTAAAAGGTTTCTCACCAATAACATCCATGCTCTCTCTCCCAGCTAAATAGAACTGCATGAAATTACCCAGAAGAACTATAAAATATTTTTTCCTTTTAATAAGCACAGAAAATCAATTTTCCATGCCCCATCAAAGCTTGAGGTGGCACATCCGCCTTTCAGGGTCAAGTAATACATTGGTCAGCACATGCCAAAATAATTAAAATAAATTTCCACTTAAGCTTAGCCAAATTGAGAACCACAGGGTATATCCAGTGTCACATGCCAAAGTCAGCTCCAGTCACATTCCCCGCGCTTTTTATAATCCCTCTGAAAAATCTGAAAGCAAATATCTGAATATGTAAAGTACAGTTTATTGGAAGAGCACACAGGCCAAAAAGAAAAACAATTGTTAACTTGGAAGCAACCATAAATATAAAGGTGTTTGAAGAACAAAAAAGGCTATAAAATACTTAAATAAACATGATTTCAAAGCTGGCTGTATTGGCTCTTGTTTGTTTATAATGCTTGTCAGTCTTCATCAGCAGATGCAGTTATATATTTAACAAAGTAATTTTACTGAAGGCATGGCAAAATATCCAAGCTGACTGGGAGATTTCAAGAGGTCGTGGATCTAGGGAAAATGTGTTCCACTTTCTGAAACACTGCATTATTTCAGCCTGACCAGGTCTGTTCCGGGGGAGTAGGGGGAGAAATGTAAGATGGTGAGAGGTCTGGCACAAAAGCACGAGTCTGCTCTCATTTTGCCATTGAATTTGATGGGAAGCAAGATTGAGCCCTTTAAGAGCCATGGCTGAGATTCCAAGCTGTATCCCTGGGTGGCACACCGCACAGAGCTCACAGATGGAAAGGAAAGGCAGCATTAGGCCATTTTTGTGCCACCCCTCTCCTGGATTGTTTCAGGGGTGGCAGAGCCCCGGTATAACTTAAGCAGAGCGTGAGGGAAAGGTCAGGGGATCCCATAATTACTCACACAATTGCTACTGCCAGGAATGCCCCACAACGCACAGTGCTACAGCACACTGCCCTCTGCTACCCCTGGCCCCCACCCTCAGCATGTCATCGTGCGAGGGCTTGGGGTGAGAGGACCTCTCAGGGCAGCAAAGAGCTGGCACGTGCAATGCCTTTTTGAGGGCGCTCTTCCATGTCCAGTTGCGGCGTTTATCAGTCCTGCCGTGATGCAGCAATAGTGTAGAAGGATTGTAGCAGGAGAGAAAATCCTTCCCCAAGTGGCCCATTGGTAAGGAGTCCTGTCCTTCCTTGCTCCCACTGCATGAGGTAAAATAAACTTTGTGGGTTAATGAAGAAGATACTCAGCTGGTGTAGCTCGCAGAGCTCCTTGGACTCCAGAGACTTGTCAATACAACTCCACTGGTGCTTCATGCCAGGGCACCACTGCTGGCTGCTGCCCTGTAACCCCACTTGGAGATCACCCCCCATTTTGACTGAAGCACAGTGCCTCCCTCACCACAGCGTCCTTCTGACAGGGAGATGCTTTGCGCCACCCCCAGCACAGCGTGCGCTTCAATTTACCGCTGCTCATTCATCCTTGATCCCTGATGGGATCCTAGAGTTTGTACCAAAGAAATCACTAAACTCTGGCATCAACGGGTTAAACATACAAACCAGATTACCCATGCCCCTCCCTTTTCCAAGGAGAATGGCCTGTCCCGGCAGTGTTCGTTCACAAGCCAAACCAAAGGAAGGGGAAAATCTTTGATCATTTAGCTGGTTTTAGTAGTTCCTAAATTCACCCCAAATCTTGGATGCATTTTGTGGTTGGCACACCCTGCTCTTAGTTGAACTGTAGAATATTTTGCAGCCTAGATTTTCAATGAGCACTGAATTCAGTATTCCAGGGGTCCTCGCCAGCTAGAGAGAGGCAGCTACAATACGTACATTAGGGCCCAGGCCTCCATAACTACTTTTGAATGGGTAGTCCTGGCCTCCTTCAGGATAAATCCCCCACTCTGCCACAAGGGGCTCCACTTCATTGCATCGCCTTCAATGAGCGTGGCCTTCCATGTTTTCCTCTACACTGAATCTCTCAGCTACTTAGGCGTAGTATCTCTTCGACACATAGGACCCATGTGTACTGGTGTGAATTTGCCATCAATCCCTGCAAATGTAATCTTTGCTGTCTATTGTTGATATAAAAGTGATCTTTGTACACGCCTTCGACTGAAGTGAAGTCTCACAGTGAATACGTTGCACCTGGCACTCAGGAATGAAATAGAAGCCAGGGAAAAGGCAATAACATACATCATAGATCACTGAAGGGAAGAGGCATGGGAGGTTCTCTGTGCGAACTGAGGCTGCACATGCTGAAAACCACATGCCATTAATCAAGAACAAGTAAACCTCAAGTGTATTTGCTAGGACTCCAGTTTGCCCGGCTAATGACACGCCTGCTATTCAATGTTTTTTTGGTTGTGTTGTTGACTCTTCTTCAGCTCTGCCCCTGGCGCAGCTAAATGGAAAACAAAAAAACATTCACCGCACAAACTGTGTGTGTAGGAGCGAAAATCCCCCCTCCAGATTGAAATTATGATGGTCACTTTAGCGGGTACCTTTATTATCTTTTACAGGCTACTTGAGGCATAGCCGTGCAATCTAATAATGCATTTCCAAGACACATTCAGCATGCGAATTAACCTTGGCCTTCTAATTTTGTTCTTGCCATAAAATCCCAGCTGTGGTTATTAGAAACGGTCTATATCTGGTGTTTTAAGAGCCCGGGATGAAATTCTGGTCCCATCGAAGTTCATGGAAGTTTTGCCACTGTCCTTGTTGGAACCAAAATTTCACCCCCAAAGTATATGGAACCAAATCAGGACACAAATTTCCTCCAAATAAACATTGTTTATATCTAGGCTTTTGATTCAGCACCATCTATATTTTTAAAGCGTGTTTTGACTAATGGTGGCCAAAGCTCAAAAGATTTTCATATAAGCGTCCAGCCTCTGGATTGTGACTGTCCTAAGCAATCACAAAAGTTATCATAAATAAGAAGATTGAAAGGAATATTTTAAAGATCACCTATAAATAAGGCTGCTGACAATTAAACAATGGGTTAAGGAAGTTTTCCCACCAAGGAATAATTTAGCTTTTTTTTATTTCAGATTCTTTGGATTGGAAATGATTCAGACCTGATTGGTTTACCACAGCAAATCTAGAATTCCTCTGATTATGCCTTTCAGTGATGATTTGTTAGAGGCACAGATGGATAAAGTGACTTCCTGGTACATTTTACTGTTTCCTCTCCACCCTTTGCTTGTCTTGTCTGGTTAGATTGTAAACTCCTCAGGATAGGTGCCTTTATCTTGGTCAAAGCTTCTAGATGATATTGTAATACCCTACTTCTTCTACAAACAATCATGATATGATCTTGTGAATCATGGCTGTATGAACTGGCATTTGAGTTCCTTAGCCATAGCAGAAATTCCAGTGGAACATTTGCGTCTAGCTTTTCTTGACAACTTGATTGTGGGATGAAGCAACAGGTCTTGAAGTTTATGGTTGGATCTTCTGATCATCCAGTAGCAACCAACCAAGACCAGTAAAAGAATTCTTATGGAGCCCACTGGAAATGCCTCTTGGAAGTCATAGCTATTCCCTTTCTTAAGTGGTTGTGCAACAGTGGGTGTACTTACAGATATTGTTAGTATTATTATTAAGAAGTAGTGTTTGAAAGTGAAAATGAAAACAGCAACATTTTTAAAAGCTACAAAAGAATACAGGAAATACATCTTTAAGAAAACCAGATCAAGCTTTTGAATGTATATAATGCTATATATAAACTTGGGCCTGGTCCTGTATCCTCACTGAAGTCAATGGAGGTTTGGTTGCATAAAGAATAAAGTAATGGGTCCCAACTCACAGCTTTTAATGAACCTGTTGCCTTCCAACAGCAATAACTATGGAGCACTCTGGAAAACAACTTTCTTCAGTGTATCCAGAAAGCAGAAATATCTTTTCTTCTCACAAAACATTAATGTTATTACTATTGCTTCGGTATAAAATTAAAAATGGCATGATTTGGAGAGATTAGGGATCGGCTTCAATGGATAAAAGTGAAAAAGAATCACGAGGAAATCATTAGCAGAAGAAATCACAGCAAGGGAAATGAGAACACAAACATGTTCTTTATTTTATCCGCTTTTAAAGCAAGAGATGAGAAAATATAACTTTCCCCAAGAGCCAACGCCTCTCTTTCCCACACAACCATGCACTCCATAACAGTCTTTATCATTCAGCCACCTTGGCCATGCATGAAACAGTCAGAGAGGAGTAATTATGTCAGCAATTATTTAATCTGGTAAAGTCACCAATGGTCTTATGCTGTGGGACCACAGGGTGCATCTACGCTGCAATTAAACACTCGCAGCTGGTCTGTGCCTCCTGACGCTGGCTTGCAGAGCTCAAGCTAAGGGGCTATAAAAACTGCAGAGTAATGAAAATGGGAGTGTGGTCTTTGAGAGGACTGCAGGATTGGGTGCTAGAAGGAGCACATGATATTGGTTAGCATATTTATAATGTCATAAAAACCATTGTTGATGTGCCATAGATTGAATACAGTTGAAGTCATTTTTAAGAAACTACAGATCACACACGGATGATCTGTTTATCTTGTACCCTTATTTTTTAGCACACGTCAGCTTTCAAAAGCTATTTTACCAACAATGAAGAAATCATGTACAATGTAAAGGTTCCACAACTTTAAGGAGCCAAGAATTGGTTGATTTTTCAAGTTAGTGAAAAACAGATGTATTTCACAGTTTTTCTCAGAATGTCAGTATTATTTCATAAAACTATAAATAGATTCTGTCTACTTTATCCAGAGTGACTAAGTACTTCACACACAATCCAGACCTATTTTCTTTCTGGAGTATTTTCTCACACAAATTTTAAATAAACGTAGGGGAGTGATGAAAGAGGATTTTCCCCCCTGAGATAGTGGAGAGATTATTGTAAACATTCCCATATTTTCCCTATGTTATCTGCTTTTTGAACAGGTTTGTCTCTCTCTGCCTCTTTTGTTCATAGCTGCTGCTCCCCCAGACTTCTGAACATGGGAAATAAACGTGCTTGTTTACTGAGTGACAAGTCTGTATATATCCAAGACTCCTAGTCTCACAGATGTTTGCAGCAAACTATATTCCCTGATTATTTTTGGAGACCACTGAGATGAATAATATTTATGTACATTTTTGAGGCTAATGAAACGGGTGAAAATTGTGGCTGCTGGCACTGCCACTCACATGGAAAAAACATGTTGTCCTTATATATGTCCTATAGCCTGATATTTTGCACACATATCCCCACTTGGCGTGATTGCCTATCTCAAACAACCAATGACATTGAACAAGACACTGAAATCCAAAGAAATCTGCTTATGGTTTATTCCACTAAGAAAATTCACGGCGTGTGAAATTTACCTCCGTGCTAAGCCTTCAAGCAAGCTCCTCTGCATAATTTAAACTTTCACCACCAAAGGGCCAGATTCTGATCCCTTTATTCATATCACTCCGCAAGTAGTCACACTGAGCCAAAATCTTTCCTAGTGTAACTCTCCTGAAGTCAGGAGAGAATCTGGCCCATTGAGTTCAGTGGAATTATTTGTATCCAGGAATGTCCCAATGTGGCCCCAAAAGGAAGGTCTGGAATAGCAGACTGTGCCGAGCAATGGTGCAGCTTCTCCCACTGACGTAGCTAATCCACCTCCATGAGCAGTGGTAGCTATGTCAACAGAAGAAGCTCTCCCGCCAACACAGCACTGTCCACACTAAAGGCTAGGTCACTATAAATGTGTCGCTTGCGGGGGTTGGGTTTTTCACATCCCTGAATGACAGCATTATACGGATGTAAGTTTATAGCATAGATATGGCCTCAGTCTCTTTCATTCTGCTTCTCTATAAATAGAAATCCAATCACCCAGGGCAGACTTTATATGATACTTGCATTGTTTTTATTAATTTTTATTGCTAGAAAGTGCTAAACGCTCTCTAAGCAGAGGAAAAAAAGGTGCAACCACTGCTTTGAGCAACTCACAAGCTAAAGACAGCCAAGTAAACAGGGAGTGGGTGGGACAGAGGGGGACAACAAATATGCCCTTGTGTTAGCAGACGTATGTAAATTATACCCATTTTACTCAGCCAGTATGACACTGTCACTGAAGCAGATTCTGACAGGCAGTCTGACACAGACAAGTCTTCAGGGCTGAATCTGGAAACGTGCTCTATTTTTAAAAAACGCATTATACTCATTTTTGCTTTAATCCTGTGGAAATGTATGCCTGGAAGCGATACAGGGGTGCAGCCCTGATTTTTTTAAGGGCAGATGCTCTGCCCTCTGCCATCCTGACCTTCCTTCGCCAGCGTAAACCCCATACCTGGCACGTTTCTGTATACAACGGCATCCCCCGTGTGGCATGACTTCAGGCATACAGGGCATGAGAAGTGCGGGAATGCCGTTCCTGCATTTTCCCGCCCCACTCCCCTATCATTCTGCTGATGTGAATGCTACATCCTGGGGACTATTCACGTAAGTAGCTATTATAGGAGTCAGTCCTAGAAACAAAGCTAGTTGACCCTGATCCTGTAGTTTTTAATTTGATAAATTACTGAACAAGATTATATGTCAGAGTTGCCTGTGATAACAAAGGACTGGTCT
The DNA here is from genome assembly GCA_007922155.1 of Mesoclemmys tuberculata. Taxonomy (NCBI): domain Eukaryota; kingdom Metazoa; phylum Chordata; order Testudines; family Chelidae; genus Mesoclemmys; species Mesoclemmys tuberculata. Next base: position 24,616,431 of record ML675631.1, on the reverse strand, counting down.
CGATGACCCAGGAGGTCCCATCCAGTCCTCCAGGCACAAGGTAGAGTCAATGGAAGGTTCAGAGCCTGATAAATCAAACGAGAACTTCCATCAACATATGTGGGCCCAATCACACAGTCGTTACTCTTAGTAAATAAGGGATTAGGCCTTATTCATATGTCACAATTGCTTAATAGAAAAGTTAATGGGTGATATCCTGAACCTATTGAAGTCAAATAGAAGTTTTCCACTGATTTTATTGGAGCTCTTATGATTAATAATTCAAGAAGCAGGACTGACAAGAATGCAATATAGGAAAGGACCCATTTCCATTCTCCACAGTCGGTGTTTTTCATCAGGCCCACTATGTTTTAGTCTGAACAAAACATCCTGCAATATTCTCAGGTCAATTCTCTAAATCAAAAATGACCATCTGCAGCCTCCAGCTGTTCACAAACATCTGACCACTTTCCCTTCCCTAACAGTAATAGAAGAAGAAAATTCTGTCTTCCACCAAGCTTAAACTCAAATTTATGAACATCGACAATGTTTTGGAAAAGGTCTGTAGGTCCAGTTTGCTTAAGCCCTGAAGTCAATACTTCTGTGCATTTAATTCCAGGAAAAAGTCTTTACCCTGGCTTCTTGTGGCTTTTGGTCATTGCAATGAGAAGTTCCCAGATGACTTGTCACAGAAATATTGTGGCAATTGGGGAAGTTTATCTATTGGCAGCTCTGCTTATTTAGTGTTAATCTCCTAAAATATCATCCCATCGATCCCACGGAATGACAGCCCTGATGCTGTGTGCTGTAAATTAGAAACACATTGCAAAAAGTAAATCGTTATGGTTTGTTTTACTCTATATCTCTACTGAGTATGAGAGAAGGGGAGACTACATCGTGTTGTGGCATGAAGATTTTATTTGCAAGAGTCTGAGGTGGCCACAGTATTAATAAGTGTCAATGACACAAGTGAGTTATGCAGATTATCTTCACTACCACTTCCGTAATTCAACCCCCACACGTACACATGAGCTCATGGAACCCCACTAATTCTATTGCAATGAGCTTTGCGGGAAATAGGTTTTCTGTCCCATTAAAATTTTTGAGAATTTGAAATTTTTCCTTATCTTAAACTAAGACAAAAAGTCAGAATTTATGGAAACTGAAAAACCAAAAGAACTGTCAGTTCAGGTCAATCAAAACATTTTGTTATGATTTTGATCTTTTTTTCAAACTTTTTCCCACCTCAGAAGCTTAAAAGGTCATTTTGAACTGTAAAACCAGAATTTTTTTGTTTAGAAAACATAGAAATGAAATATTTCTACACTTTTTGAAACTTTAAAAGAAAAAAAATTATTTAAATTGGAAGATTTGTTGAAACCAACTCTGGTTTGTGATGTTTCGGTTGTGACCAATCAGCATATTTCAATGAACAAACACTGAGGGCTTGCCTACTCCAATGTGCACTACTGGGGTGTGATTTTTATAGCACACTAACAAGTTGTGCGTTAATTGGTCCTCACAGCTGGTGCTCACTAAAAGTTCCCTGGTGTGGTTAAACGTAGGGCTGCATACAGCATAGTAGGGAAACAATTCCAGTCCATGCAAATCCACAGAGACTCTCTGGAGACAATCACTTTCAGGAAACAATTAGGATTAAAAAAACTGCACTGATGATCAGCAGCTGGAGATGAATACTTCATGGAAACGCTCAGAACTCCAGCAAGCTTTCCGCTGCCATGTGCAAGAACCTGACCTCCATCCTCTTGATATTGGCAGATGTTTTAGCCAAATAAAAAAAAAAGTTAATCTCTAAAGGGGCTCTTAACCCTGAACTTCATTTCTAACTCCATTTGTGTTTAAAACATAACATGGGTTTGTTGTTCTATGGTCCCTTGCTGCAATAATGCAGTTAAAAGCTGCTTACCAATTAGAGTTTGCCCCAGCCCACAGCTCTGCATAAGACACCGATGAAATGGTAAGGTGGAGGAAAGGGTTATTATTGTTACTTACATTACAGTAATGCCTGTGAGCCTCAACCAAGAACAGGACACTACTGTGCTAGCTCTGTACAAGAACATAGTACATAGACATCTCCTGCCCCAGTAAGTCACGCTGATGAAAGGTGGAAGGGGAAACAGTGGGATCAAAGAAATTGTCCAGGGTTACCCAGTGGGAGAGCTGGGAATAGAACCCAAGAATTCCAGTCCAGTGTCCTGGTATTGTTGTTATTATTTTGCTGTATTACCCATTGGACCATGATCCCTCATTGTAAGATAAACCTGGCTACAGATCTTAAAGTTCACAGTTTATCTGTATAATGGGTTTAACCCAACACCCGTATCTGAACACCACCCATGAGTTCCAGTTCTGGATACCGATCCATACTCTTAATTGCTGTCTGCAGATTACAAGCACTTACTGAAAGTGACTCATTTGTTTCTGACGAACTGGAGCACTAACCATTAGTAATACAGAACACCACACACCTAGAAACAGCCAACTTGGGCCATAATTTCATGGATCTACTAAGAAATCATGGAGCAAAAGGCCATGAAGAATATTAGTGCCAGGGCTCAGCTTTTGCCTTTTTACCACCCGGTTCGCCTAGTTAAGTTCAAATTCCTTCCACTTTGAATCTGACACGTTTCCTGCATGTACTGGGTGATATGACCGATAGAAGAGGAATTGCAAAAATTGAGACTGTGCGTTATCCCTACAGGAGAAAAACGGCATAGGGGATACAAAGAGTTTTCTCCAGATTGTACCATACTGCATGGAGTTTGTCTTACACTGACTCACTTCACCCCCATAGAATCATAGAAAATTAGGGTTGGAAGGTACCTCAGGAGATCGTCTAGTCCTGTGTTTCTCAATGACCGGTCCCTGGACTGGCACCAGTCCCTGAGATCTCCCTGACACAGTATAGGAAGCCAATCCCTGGTATCAAAAAGATTGAGAAAGAATTCCAATCCCCCGCTCAAAACAGGAAGACATATAGTTTTGCTCCCTAAACCCATAGCTGTCCATATATGGGCTTAATATTCACACAAGTTAGGCACATAAGTGCAGTTTTTCCTCTTTCTCTTTCCTCACCATATCTTTGTAGCTGAGGAGTAAATTCATTTGGAAGAGGAATTAGAGATTGCCACTGGCTCCAGATCATTCAGGTGTGGTTGTACTTTGCGAAGCAACCCCACTGAAGTCAAAGAGTCTGCTCACAAAATGAGGTACTACTCAGTGTGAGTAATGGTGGCAGAATCTGGCCCTCAGTGAAATCCTGAAGTGTCGTGAGGTGGTGAGGCTAAAAGTAATAGGGATAGAAAGCTAGTGCGTGCCAAGCTGGGATGTAAATCTGCAGAGCACGAGCATGCTCTGCATTAATTGGGCATGTGGGCCCTGCTACTGGCCACTAAAATTTCCCCAGTGCATGTTAAACTACTTCTAGGGAACTTTTAGTCCATGGTAGCAGAGTTCACAAGGCCAGCTAGTGCACAGCACACTGGTGCACTGTAGATTTATACCCCAGTTTGCCACACACTAACTCTCCAGCTAGGCAAGCCTTTAGATCCAATAAAGATGCACCGATGTCTCAGGTACCATGCAAGAGGCCAATGAAATAAGCACAGGCTATCACCTATTAAAATAATCAGAATATACAAGATCAGAACACTTTGTTTAGAGAAAATTGAAGAACAGGGAATTACAGGCCTGACTCTGATCTCATGCCAACCTTACGCACCGTAACTCTGTTCACTTCAAGGGAGTTTATTCCAATTTACCCTGGTGCACACGAGACACATTAAGTCAGGCCCAATAGCTATAGAGGCTTTGAAATCAGCAATTAGAATATTCGATTTAAGTATTGCTCAGTCTCTTTTGTCCAATTTTCTGCTAAGAAAAACACTTAAGGTTAATGAAGTCCATTGTTTAACAGAGTCAATGGGAAAAAAAACCATATTTCCTCAGGGGACAGTCTGCTTTCATGAGCCCTCACTGTATTAGAAATATTTGTACTTCAATCGCTCTAACATGGAGGTCAGACAAAAGAATCTTATTAGCATTTAAATATAGTGTGCCAAGCATCAATTGCAAATCATCCGGAGAGCTGGCTTTGTATTTTCACTTGATGGAACAGGGTGATTTATTAATCCTGAGACACTAACGGAAGCTGGACTCATTCTTTACCTTTTACATTCTGTCTCTATCAATTCTACCTATATGTTGCTTGCATTTTCCATGAAAAAATCTAAACTTAAAGCCTTCCCCACTGTAGTCTTCATGTTACTTTGCGTCAAAAAGTGACTGAGAGGGTAAACGTATACAGCAAAAATAAGACTGTGGCAGTGAGTCTGCATCCGTGAGACTGAATTTCAGGCTAAAAGTTGCAATGACCAAATGTTCTGATTTTATAGGGAGAGTCCCGATATTCAGGGCTTTTTCTTATATAGACACCTATTACCCCTCCACCCCCGTCCCTATTTTTCACACTTGCTATCTAGTCACCCTAATTTAGATATTCAAGCTTGGACTGGAACCTGGATTCTGAAACCCAGTGAAGGTGGAGGATAGCAGAGCCCAGGCTCCAGCCCATGCCTGAACGTCCACACTTATTTTTTTATCCCCACTTGGCTCTGGGACATCTTGTCGTGTGGTGTGTGAGTTTTTGGTTTTTTTAAATCAGTGGGGTTATTCTGGATCTACACCAGTCTAACTAAGAATAGAGTTTAGCCCAGAAAAATCTATGAGAGCCTAACAAACTCCTGTCTGGTGTAATGTACATGACGAAGATGTAAATTACACTGTTTCAGTCTCACTTTTTCTTTCTCTGGACAAAGGGTAAAGGAGGAGGACAAAGCAAAATCAACTAGAAAAATAAAACAAGACCATCAGGAGATGTTTCCCGGCCTTTCTGGGCGGTATGTACTCTGTCTTGTAGCTCCTGGCCCCTTCCATTTCTTTTCCTCCTAGGAACAGATGATGTTTGCACAGCCTGATTAGAAAATTGACTTGTCTCAAGGTTGTGGTGTTGGAAGAGATAACCTGAAGTATGTTGGAAAAGGAGAAATAGATAATGTAAAACAGATGTTTTCTTTAATTGCTCATTGCAGATGCACCTCACTAATTAATCCACCTTCTATCTTCTCATGGGGATAACAACTCACCCTTTGATGCTGGCCAGCTGTTTTATCCTTTCAGTCCCTCATTTTTATCCATATATAACTTAGCTAGCACTTCACAGTATTATTAGCCAAGTGCAATGTTCTTATAAATCTATGCATCTTTCTGCACCTCTCATTAAAAGGTATTTCAAGACCCTTCTCTTGGTTTCTGCATGCAGCTCCTCAAAGACAGAGCCTTTAACACAGCTCTTCAGAGACGCAAATGTTTTGTGGATGCTTTGATGTTGGGGAGCCAGAAAAGGTATAGCAGATATTCAGAATGGCATTTTACTGAGAGCACTTTCAAAGGTGCTCGGATCATTCGTTAGGCAAGAAAAAGGAGGCATTTATGGTCCTCGATATATATTTGAGGCTAAGGGTTTTCTATAGAACCTAAAGTTTTAGTTGTCCACATTTATTATGGGATCAAGGCTGTTTTGGGACCACATTTCAAACAGTTCTGGTATGTTTCCTTGGTGAATATTGCACCATTCAGGTCAATCTGTAATCACTCTCTCTACTAAACAGAGTCTGAGTTTCATGACAAGTACTGAACAGGTGAACACAATGAACATGCATTCAGTTCAAAGCACAGCTGTCAGGTCAAACATGTGTCTTGCTAGCCTTAAGAAGCATTTTTTTAACTATGCCTGATTTCTCATTTTTAAAATGTTTTCCATTTAAAAGTTCCTAGAACACAACTTTGCTTCCTTATGCATCTTTCTCCATACATTTCAATTCTAGCACATCATGATGTTTGTCTGTTAGGAGACAAGCATAGGCCATTCAGCCTGGTTACACTTACATGCCTTCACATCCCTTTATAGATCTGTTTAGTACCACAGCCTGTATTAGCTGCCATGCGCATGTTATTCATACCTCACCACAGCTAGAGACTGCATCTTCTGCTTAACAGAACCCGACGCTCAGTCTAGTGGCCTGCAGAGAAGATGTTTGGAATAAGTGAAATGTGCTGAGTTGTGGTCAGACGTTGAACTTGATAGAGTTGGCAAGAAAAAGCCACCAAAAATACAGGCCTTGTTATGGCCCTGTTTAATGCAGCCATCATCCTTTCCTTAGTTAAAAAATAAACCACCTAGTTCACTGCTACAGGCAAGAGCCAAACTCAGCTGGAGATGATTTAGGCCTACATTGAAATGGCAGTGTCTTTGGAGTTAGATTGATTTTGCTGGAACCTTCATCAGGACTCTTTAACTTGGCAAGGTGGTGCAAAATAGTTACCCTGATCATAATATTTTGTTAACCAGCCCACTGCAGATCTATTGCAAATGTGAAACAGGACCATAACCAGTCAGTACTAATTCTCCCCACGTTCTTTCACTGCTTGCTGCTCTGCAGTACAGAATAACAAATGCTGGGGAATGTCTACAAAAGGCTTTGAGTAAACAAGTTTAAATAAGACCTGTTTGAAACTTTAGCCTCAAAGAGAAACTCCAAGGCAAAAAATAGCAGGATGCTATTTAAATTGGAGGGAGAGGGGTGCATGTGTCAATAATAATATATGTCATGCTATGTGAATGGAGATCTCCTCAGACCTTGCTCTGCAGAAGTGTTAGAAGATGTCTAAACATAGAAGAAGAGGAGTTAAATAGCCAAGACACTTTAGGGCATCCTTAGTTCCCTCTGTCATGCGTAGGGCTAGCAGCACTTAAGGGACAGAAAGTCATCCATTCTAACATCCTGCCAAACTAAAAGCAGGGGAGTAAGTGAAAGAATATCTCACGCAATACTCCACTTGAATAGCTCTTTATCTAGATTGTAGCTGTTGGTACATTACGTCTCATGCACTTCCGACTGTCCATCACCCACTACTCCACGTGTGCAGCTGAAAGGTGTGCACCAGAAAGCCTGTTGCAGTTTGGAAATGAAAAGGAGTTAGCATGTGTCCTCAGATCCTGCTTCTCTGTCATTACATATACTGTCTACTAAAGGGGAAGGGGATACATCTAAACAGAGAGGGGAAGGATGAAGAATGAATGCCGGTCACCTTTATTTATCCATTTTCAAGTTACAGCAACCCCAGCTCGACCTCCCATCATCTTGGCTCCCTCAAACCTGCTCAAGCAGAGCAGCAAAGTTAACATGACCTTGTCAATGTCACCTGGACCCTATCGATGGCTGCTCAGTTCACGGATCCTGCTGTGGAGCTATGGGGAAGGTGCCCTGGCCATGTACATCACAAATCAGATATGCTTTTCACCCAAGTGCTTTTAAAATGCTAATTCATTATGCTTGTGAGGTTAATCAATATTATACCCACTTTGCAGTTCGTTAATTGAGGTATGGCAAAAATGATTTGCCTCTGATGTAAGAAAGCCATTGACAGAGTCCAGTACAAGACACCTCTTGGAGCTACTAGACCCTACTCCATTCGTAACAGAATGAAATTTGCTACAATGCATCCGAATGACAGATCAAAGAAACATCCATAGGAAGATACATCTAATTTTATTGAACTTGCATAGCCTTGCAAACTTCCTGTCCTGGCAAAAACTTTATCTTCAAGCTTACAAGCTGTTTGTCAGAAATCCAGATTATCCCAAAATTTCCTAGAGTAAATGATTTAAACAAAAAATCCCCTTTTAGAAAGGACGCTACTCTTAATAGTCATCTGGAATAAGTTACTCTTTTTCAAACAACGTTGTTGATACTGAAACTGTGACAAAATCATCCTTCTCTAATGTGGTTCAGCAGTGACTCCACTCATAATAAAACCAACCATTGCCAAAGTAACTACTTTCCAAGTGAAGACCCCCAAAACCTGGATTGTCTTGGCAAGAATCGACGTTGAAACCCTAAGCTTCATGCTCTGCTGAAACTGCTCATTATTCTTATCCCTAGGGATGAACATGGGGAAAATCTCTCTGCTCCTGCTTGCAAAGCACAAAAAATGCCATGTTTATTTTCTGAGTACTGGTTCACCTATACGATACTCAGCTGTCCCTTTACGAGGCTAGGCATGCTGTAGCCCACTCATAAGTACCAACAGGGTGAAATACATCTTGGTTATATGACGGGATCCCACAGAGAGGAGAATGTACAAAATAAAAGCCCAAATATTCAAAAGCGACTAATGATTTTGGGGACCCAACTTGAAGTGCTCAGAAGGAACCTGCTTTGTCAGAAAGTGAAGAGCGTTCATCCTGGGGAATCAAGTCCTCCAGAGTGTCCCACATTGGGCCACCAGAATAAAGGCACCCTAAAATCACTAGTCACATTTGAACGCCATGGCCAAAGCAACTGTATTAATCATGCTCTGTACTCCCAAGCCTAAGAGCTGCTTTTATTTCCTGCAAACCTTCCTCCAGGATCCTAACGGTTCCACCCAAATTTACTGTTCTCCTGAGAGCCTAAGCGCTTGTCTTCACTGCAGCAGTTAGCTCAAGTTACTCCACTCGATTTAACCTAGCTCGAGTGAGAGTGGAGCCAGAGCAACCACACTGTGAAACAACATTCCAGCTACCGAGACACTGCAGTTAGACACCCATGGCTGGCCTGTCTGGGTAAGGGGCTGTTCAAATGCAGTGTAGATGTTCACACTCAGGCTGCAGCCCTCTCATAGATTCATAGACTCATAGGTCAGAAGGGACCAATATGATCATCTAGTCTGACCTCCTGCACAAGGCAGGCCACAAAACCCTACCCATACACATTTATAACAACCCCGAACCCATGACTGAGTTATTGAAATCCTCAAAAGTGAGATTTGAAGACCTCAAACTGCAGGGAATCCATCAGCAAGCGACCCATGCCCCACGCTGCAGAGGAAGGCGAAAAACCTCCGGGGCCTCTGCCAATCCGCCCCGGAGGAAAATTCCTTCCCGACCCCAAATATGGCGATCAGCTAAACCCCGAGCATGCGGGCAAGACTCACCAGTCAGCACCCAAAAAGGAATTCTCTGCAGTAACTCAGTTCCCATCCCATCAACATTCCCACAGACCATTGAGCAGACTTATCTGCCGATAATCCAAATCAATTGCTCAAATTAAACTATCCCATCATAACATCCCCTCCATATACTTATCAAGCTTAGTCTTAAAGCCAGATAAGTCATTTGCCCCCACTACTTCCCTCGGAAGGCTGTTCCAGAACTTCACTCCCCTAATGGTTAGAAACCTTCGTCTCACCTTGCCCGGGCTTCGATCCGAGCCTGAACGTCTACACCACAATGAAACAGCCCCTTTGCCTGAGCCCTAGGAGGCCAAGTCAGCTGGCACGGGCCAGCCACGTGTTTTTAATTGCAACATAGACCTACCCAGAGTGACTGCATTAGCAGTGCAGGTTGATTGGATTAGCAGCTTATGCGTTGCTGTAACGCAAGCTATTGCATCCTTACTGCATTACTAGCTCCAGAGTCAGCAACGTTGGCACGCCAGTTGGTAAGCTGAAAGCATGACTTCACTCAAGCTAGAGATTTGTGAGTGGACAGGAGTTGGGTGAGGTGCAAGACATGAATTACAGCTCTAATTAGCAGTGCAGTGAAGCCCTGATCTCTTCCATATCTTTCCAGGAAACCAGTTCATGTTTCCAAGTCCCTGAAGATTTTTTTTAACCATGTTGCATTTCCAACTGTATTAAACTTCAGGAGTCCTTCAGAATACTCAGCAGAATTAGACAGAAGATGCTTTAAAAAATTAGTGGTCGGTCCAGTCCCTGTCTACACTAGGGATCCCACCATTGTTACTAGCAGTGGAGTTGAACTAAGTCTGGGGGAAATAATCCTAGTGTAGACACAGCCCTGGAGTGAGATTACTGCCCTGATCTGCATGTAAACTCACACTGAAGTCAATAGGAATTCCACATGGGAACCACCCAGAGTGCTTAGCTCTATTAGAATACTTAGTTTACAACGCCAGTATTGTGAATCATGCTTACAGCAGACCCCAAATTGCGCCTATAATTTCAAAGACAAAGATCAGGGGAGAGCTTTGGATGCTGGTTAGCGCAAGTGTGTGGAGAGCCGGAACTCCTGGGTTCTATTCCTGACTCTGCCATTAGGTGATGTTGACTAAATTACTTAACCTGTTTGGGCGTCTCTACAGTGGCTATAGTTGTCAAACTCTGAGACACTTGAGAAAAGGTGCTGTGTGACCACCAACCATTGCCCACTGCAGCTAAGATCAACTCTGTAAAATAGAACAGCTCTATTAGGTTAAATATGGTGGCTTCTCCCTAGTGGGTCTCGCACTTTTGCCTCTTGTAGTGGTCCATGGCGTCACCAGTTACCCCGTCTCCCCAGGGAGAGGGTAGGGACCCGGTCCCTCCCACTCCTCTGAGTCCCAGCCCAGGAGCCCTATGAGTAGCAGCTCTGTGCTGTTGGCACCGTACTTGCAGCTGCAGACTTTCCCCCTGGGCTATTTTCCCCCCTCTGTCCTTCTGGCTTCGTGAGCCCAGCACCTTCCACAGGACTCTGCCTCTCTTCCACACACCGCTGTACTCTGTTCGGCTCCTCGTCACAACTCCACACACACCCCTCTGCTCAGTAGCACAGCACAGCTACTCCTCCAGCTCGTGCTCTGTCTCTCAGAAGCAGTGGGTTTTTATCAGGCACCTGGCTGGGCCTTAATTGGCCTCAGTTGCCCCTAATTGCCCTCTCATGACTCTGGGTACTCTACTGGGAATAAAGCCCGAATCATTCTAGAACTCACATACCGCCCTTCCAGTCCTCTCCTACTGCCCTCTGCCCTTGCTATACCACATATTAAATCCTTAAGCTCATCTGAAAGGCCAGATTGGGTTATGGGGATATAAATCCTTCGCCATGGATGGAAAAGAACCTTAAATTCTTCTTGATTTTGATTAGTTTCCAATTACTGGCTTTTGCTTCTGTCTCTTGCACCATCATGATTTCAAATAGCATTCCCCCTGAATAGTCACAAAATACCTCTGAGCTGACCTGAAGCCCATTTCCATACAGTTTGGAGCAAATTCTATCCAGGAGAGGTTACTGATTACTTATAAGAATCGCTCCTTTCTATCATTGTTACAAATCAAATTTACCATAGGAAAGCTAATAGGCTTAAGAAGGCTCATCAAGGACACAAATCCCACCGTGAAGGAGTCCCTAAGAATAGTTCCTGAAATCTATTAGACAAGACTCACAAGTTTATCTTCTTGGACGACATAAACAAGCAGAAATGCTACTGTGGGCTGTGGTTGTCCTCTACCATTTCAAAATATCCTCTAGGAAAGGAGCATAGCCACTATGATCTGTAAGAATTTGCAATCCTGTTGCCAAATATCATGGGACACTGGCATAGGTGGGAGTGTTGTCTAGTATATAGATCCAGTGAGAGTCAGGACTTTGGTGGCAAATCCCTAGCCACATTTAAGTCAGTGGCAAAACTTCACTGGGGCCAGGACTTCACCCTATGTCCTCATCCTTGCTTTTGCACTGACTCATTGTGTGATCACAATGGCCTCATTGCTTAGTCTTAGTTTATCCACCTGTGACGCAAGTGTCATAATTTGTATCTACCTATTATATTTGTCAGTTATAAAGCAGCAATAATGAGTATTTGTAATGGCGTCTGACAATTCGCAGGAGAAAGGTGAGGTATGGCTACAAAAGCCAAAAAGTAATATTAGCCTTTTAGATACCGTAGTAGACTTTCCAGGCCAGCTATTCTGTTAATCAGGTGCTCCCAGGTTTTTGCTGGAGCAGCCTAGAGCTTCAGCACACAGCAACAAAATAAAGCAGAGGTGTAATGAAACACCAGGCAAAAAAGGGACCATGAGAATCATATCCACTTCAGAAGCGTTTAAACTCTACATTTAAGTCAACTAGGTCCCTATAGTTTAGTCCAAAAGTCAGCCGCAAACCAAGAATTCAAGGGAAGCGTGTATGATTTTTGCTTTTTTGTTGTTGTTGCCATGTCTAGAAAATAAAGTTCATGTTTCTCAAGAACCACCCCCACCCCCAAAAGCAGACTGAGCCTCCTGCCACGCTCATCTACAATTAAAAACAGGAGAGCTGTGGATAGGTTTGTGTTCTGACTGCCCAGAGATAGGACAGCAATTTATCTAGCTGGCGGGCCAAGAACTTGCCAGAGACGTCAAATGCAAGTTCATTATAAATTATTCTGCAGGGGACTTTTCCTCCAGCTTTGGAAGGGAAGAAATTACAGAGAGCTTTTGACCCCTGCTGCCCTTTAAACAACTGAGATTTATTACAGGAGAACCATGGATTATGCCAGGGCACTCGTTTTTCTAAACGAGAGATAACCCAATTCCCAAGAAAAAATAAATAGCCATTTTAAAGAGACCTTAAGGGATTTGCCGCAATCTTTTACACATAAGTCAGTTAAGCTTTTGTACTCTTCAGTGTTATGACTCTACTTTAAATATTGCAAAGTGCCTTCTGTGAGGATGCAATAATCCGTCCAGGGGCAAAGGCACAAAAAAGGAGAACATTAAGGCACTGCTAGCTCCCGGGATTGCTTGGTGTTGCTTCTCTTTTCTTCCTGACAGCTTATTGCTGAACTGTGGGATCATTTAATTATTGGAATTTCTATGGCCCTTATCATGGCAGAAGGGAGCTGTTTACCAATCTCAGCAAATAAAGTCCCTTAACACTCTGGCATGGCAGGGAAGTATCCGCGCCCCATCTGACAGATGGAGAAGTTTTGAGTTGCAGAAAGGTTAGAGCCAGACTTCTCCGGTGTCCATTAATTTTGGGTGCCCAATTTGGGAAACCAAAGGTGGCCTGATTTGTATAGGTGCTGAGCACTTTGGCCCAGAACATCCAAGGTATTTAGGGACTAGATCCACCAAATGCCACTTAAGTCTTTTTGAGGAGCAGGACTTGGCCATTCCACCCTCCTCGGCATTTTCTACGGGATCACTTAGGTTGCTGCCACCCCCACTCATGGTGTCTGTGAAGACCATTCTTCAGTGCCTAACTCCCCAGATGCATTGCAGAGGGAGCCTGGATACCTAACACAGGGCTGTGGATTCCCCTGGGTGGCAGGATGCCTAAAAGTAGGCATGGCAGCACTTAAGTGCCCTTTTACATATAGCCCTGATGCCTATCTCCCACTTCACCCAATATCATTGAGGACCTGGGTGTTGCTGCTTTCATTAACTTCAAAGGACGGTGCAGGTTCTCAGCAGACCCCCAGGCATTTCAATTTGGGCACCAAAGAAACAAGACACTTTTGAGCATTTGGTTACATAAAAAACTTGTGGTAGAATAGGGAACAGAACCTAAATCTCCTATGCTGGAACCATTAGACCTTCCTTTGGCGATTGAGACATAATGTATAAATCAGCCATCATCTCCCTCTTTTCCTTCTCTTCTGTTTTCTGCACCAAAGAGACTAGTTGCCTGGGGGCGACCAATGAGACAAGTGAATAAGACCCAGCAACTGAACTCAATGGTTAAATTGTTGTCAGTTCCTGGACACGCACACACACACACATGCACACAAGCCAGGATTATAGGTAAAGTTGCTACTTGATAGGTAAAGTTGCCTGTAACGATGCAAGGCTATGATCTGAATTGTTATAATTTGATACCTAGAGTATCCTCTCATGAGGAAAATGCAACAGTCTGGGAAGATCTCGGATCAGATTGCTCCACGTAACCTATGCCCCATCTCATGTGAGGTGCTGAGCATCTCAGCTCCCACGGAACATGTCATTGTGAATTATTCCCCTAGCTGAGCACGGAATGCTTGCTATGCAAGGGTACTCGCCTGGTGATTCTTTTATTTCTTTGCCTCTCTTGCTTGCGGTGCTTTGTTTTTCTCTCCTCTGCATTTTCTCATTTGCAATAGGTCTTAAGAAAACATGCTGGAGTGTTATGAACCCATTTCCACCTACTGAGATGAGGCATAATTAACTGCACACGGTGGATGAGTCATGGAACAGTTGCATGGGATGGTCAACTGGACGCTGTGAATGCGTCTCCTGGACCCTTGACAGATTTTTTTTACACTCCTTTGTACTTTACAGAGTTCATTCCCTCTCACTCCGTCATCCAAAGAAAGCTAAATTATCTCTACGATTTATACTGCACTAAAGAACCATTGAAAAAAACCCCACAGCAATTTGGCATTATATGGATTATTGGTGACCCTACAATTATGAAAAAGGATAATTTACAAATGAATGGTAGCTGGAGTGCTGCCATCTATTGGTCCGTTGAAGAATGTTTCAAGAGATGTAGTTATTAATCTAATTAGTATGCATCCAATTAGACTCCCTTAGGGCTAGAACTGCAAAGAGGACTTAGGTTTGACTACAAGGGCTAACATTTGGCACTCTGCCATTCAATAGAATCCCTGCACCAGGTGCCTAGGCTCCCTGTACAATGCACAGGAGAATCGGGTGCCTAGGAACAGGATTCACAAAAGCCAACAAGCTGACCCAGGAGCTGACACTTGGGATCCACAGCTGTGAACCTTTTCTTGGAGTTAAGCACCTAAACCAAGTCAGCTATTTTTCACACAAAACAGAGGAGGAGGGTGTGAGGTGACCCTCTTATTCCTAAGAGTTAACTATTCGGGACACTCACCCAGGATGCGGGAAACCCAGGTTTAAATCCCCACTCTGCCTGCTTTGGGCCAGGGACTTTGTATGAAATACTTCAGTATTCATTGAAGCAGGGACTGGAAGCCAGCTGTCCCAGTTAAGTGTGCCAGCCCACAGGTTACAGAGTGGCCCAATGAATACTGAAGTATTTATGCAAATTGAAACAGCTTAAACAGGATAGATTGAGAAAGCTCTACCCCAGAATCCCTATAGCCCAGTGGTTAGGGCACTCACCTAGGAGATAGGAAACCTGGGTCCAAGTCCCTGCTCCAAACCAGGGTAGCAGAGCTATTGGATCTAAACTCTACCACCACCTGCTTTGCTGTGTTCTATGCCCGTTAGGCATTCTTGGAGAATGCCTACCAGGTCGGGCCCCACAGGCGAGATAGGCAGGGGAATGTAACCTCTGTGAATGCTGCAGGGGCGTAAATTCTGAGCAGATCAGCACTGTCAGCTCTTGTGGGCATGCATAAAGCCATCTCAGCAATCGTTTAGGTTCCTTGGGGACTTTCTGGGCATTAATTTAGGTGCAACAGACTTACTGACAGCTGAGCAGGGGTTTTGAGCATCTAAATTTTGGACATGGACCCCTAAAGCAGCAATTAGGGACTTAAATCCCTCGCATACCCTTAGCCTATCTGTACCTCAGTGGCCTGCTTGTAAAATTGAGATAATGCCCTGCCTCACAGGGGCGCTTTGAAGATAAATATATATAACGCCGAGGCATTTAGGTACTGCAGGGGCCATATAAGTACAATTGATCGATCACCTCTCAGTCAACGTTTTCTAAAAACATGTTTTTCAGAAAAAAAAAATTCAATACCAGCCAAGCCTAAGGTGTAATGTGTTCTTCAACGTGTATTCCCAGAATAACTTATTATTGTGATCTTACATAAGTTTAAGAAATGGATTCTGGTCATTTTCCACAATTGGTCTAGGCCTTTGTCTGAAAGAAGGAAGATAATGGATTTAGGTAAGGGTTGGCCAATCCTCTGAATTAAGCCCTACTTGCTTCGAACATAAGTGTGTGCCTTTGAAAGCTTCCAAGAAGCATGTTAATGCTATTTAATGCAGCTCCAGAAAATCCACTTGAAAGAGCTCAGAGTCCATTATCATAAATTCACTGGGAAGTGTTTTAAGATCCTAAACGCAAGTGTCTTTCTGTGAAAGATATATCAGAGCTCCAGTTTCATAAAAAACAGAGTTATTCCAAAAACAGGATACATACTTCTGATCCTAATTTAGTCTGGAAGTTGTTCAAGTTTCCCTCATTTTGCAACCTACCAAGGATTAAAAGACTTCCTGATGTACTTCTCCTCTCAGGAAAAGAACTCAGGGATGACGCACTCCTGCGTAGGCCCCCAATCAAAGCAATGGTCTGGCAGAGATGCCATTGACTTAGTTACTGTTTGTGTTTTTTCATGAGAAGAACCCCAATCATGGTGCAGCAGAATGATAAAAACCTGTGTCAAACTTGAATGGATTGAGGTGAACATGGGCTCGATAGAAAGGTAATGAGCTTCCTCTACCCTCTAATGTCTCTCAGTTCCCAGGCTCCATGGAATATGAGAGGAAACAGCAGGAGCTCTTCTCCAATGACACAAAACAAAAGACTAAGAAAGAGATAATGAGTCTCCATGATAAATTACTCTGGACTCTGCTGTGTTTATGAAAATGCTCTGCATGCAGCGGGGCTGATTTTCCATAGATGCACAGAGCCTTGTATAGGTATATCTGTGTGAAGAAAACAAAAGTCAGGTTCTATGACACACAGAGAAGATTTCATGTTCTGCAAAGAGACAGTAGCTCTTGAAGGATCTGGTTCAGAAGGTGGCACTTGCTCTGAAGCTGGATTTTTGCACAAGTGCTGTTTAAGGCCCCAGTCTTGCACTCAGCTCCTTATGGGCAGAGGCCTGCTGGAAATCTACCAACTGCAGCATCGGGAGGTGTAAATCTGCTATCCGTAAGATTCAGCAATGAAGGAGCATGTTATGCACATCCTCAGATGCACCAAGCTATGTATACCATTAACGGAGTATCTGAGCTCTTCGCAATCTTCAGTGGATTTATTCTCACCATACCCCAGTGGGGTATTATTGTCCTTGTTTTACAGATGTGGAATTGAGGTATAGAGTCTCAAACTGATTTCAGTGGAAGCTGGAAACCTGATAGTCTTTCTGGCCCAGCCCCACAGAGGTAAAGTGACTTACCCAAGATCATACAGGAAATCTGTGTTAGAACAGGGATCTGAACTGACATCTCTCAGGTGTGGGGCCTAACCACTGGACCATCCTTCCTCTCTTGGAAAATTTAGCTGAAGACTCCAAGCCAAGAGGGTCAGGGCAAAACACCCTTAGTCGCTTTGGTGAGCGTATACGCAGGCAAGCAGCCCAATTGACTTCAGTGGGATTGTCCACACGTGCTCATCAATGTAAGTAAGGTCTCCATAAATGGTCCCTAGAGCATTAAATTCTTTTTTAAAAACATTGGAATTGTCTTTCTTCCTGTTCAGTTTGAGAACCCCCAGGTGGGACCTGGAACTGGTGAGTAGCTGGCAACTGAATGAATTGGACCCCGAAAGACTAAACCTGCACTAAACTTAAACTCTTTTTATCTCACTGTAAGGAGAAATCCCAAAGTTGTAAATAAAATAAATAAGGAATTAAATATGGGGCATTTTCTTGTTTTAGTTTTAGCTTCTGCTTTATGGGCAAGAAGCCAAGAGCAAATCTGTCACTAACACCTTAAACAACGGTGCCTTTGTGTTCCATTGTAACAGAATCCAGCAGGAAAGATGTATTCTCTCATATCAACCAACAATCAAACAGTATGAAAGTTAGTTTTAACCCTTAATGCTTTGCAACCACAGGCCAATTGTAGCACACAGGCATATAGAGGGTGTTTGGGGGAAAGGCAGGGCATTCAAATTTAAGGCATATAGTTACTCCAAACTGACTCATGTTTCTGAGTCTTGAACAGATAGTGATAGGGTATAAGCTTTTGCTCTTAAGCATAATCTTTGAGGGAGAAATTTGCATGCAGTGGTACTGAAACTGTGTGTGCAAAATCCATATCCCAAGATGACAATTGTGCGCATGAATGTCAATATGCAAATGTCATTACCCATGTTCCATATGCAAATGCAGGGCTTGCACAACTACCTGTGAGAAAACACAGATGGCAGGTTTGATTTAGGTATTTTTTGAAATTTATTTTTACTTTTCATACTTACATGATCACCCCATATAAGTAAGATTCCAAACAAATAAAGAAACATAGGTAAACCCCAATATTAAGAACTCAGGGACCTCCCAACGACTGTAAAAACAGGGGGCTGGATAACCAGGACTATCACTGACATTCCAAGTCCACAGAAGCACCTGAATTGTGAAGGAGCAGAACTACAGAGGAAGTCATCAGGAGCTCATATTGGGCCCTGCATAGCTTGGGAGCACAGCTGAAGAAGAGTTCTTTGAAAGCTGTTGTTCAGCTCTGTGGAATTGAGGATTGACATCCATGCCTGAAGCCGCTCAGAGGAAGATCAGACAGCTTAACTGATTTTTTGGGCTAATCCAGAGCTTCATTTAAACCAGAACTGAGAAAATTGGCGAGAGGCAGAGGGTTACATTGTAATCACATGAAAGTCTATTCACTACAGTATGAAAAGACAACAGGCACAAACCACAAATTTAAATAAGCTGTTCAGATATCATGACTAAAGCTTCATGAAGTTAAAATGAAGTTTCCCTCACATTCTCAAGGAGACACACGCAAGCATAGTCTCACGGCCACATGCATTCACACAGACATACTCACTGCTTAACATGGCACTGGATTTAATAAAAGGAGCTTGCTGCGGTTACAGTGCAAATGAATAGGCTATAGGCAATGGATCACAAAATGGAAGTGCTCTGTTGTTTAGAGTTTGGAAACCAAAAAAAAAAGCTGTATTGTGTTTCTTCTTGTTAGATTTCCAAACTTAGTGTGCACAACCAACGTCGTTAATGGAATCTCTACATCTGCTGTCTGATCTGTTTAACTGAAAGATTATTCTCCAAAGTCAAAAACTTTTTCTTTCCACTAATGCTTCCCCCGATATTAACAAAGCCATTTATTTCAGATTAACAAAATATGAATATATATATATACACACACACACACACATTCATGTTTATATCTTGCAGATCAGATTTTTCAAAACAGCTTCTCCCCAAAACTCTACCCTCCAAAATCAGATTTTCATTCTCGCGTATGTCATTTGCACATGTCAGCATGCGAAGTAAAGATCTGATGACCCAGAGGTAGGTGCTGTCTAAACGCACACATCTGTGTTTGAAGGCAGGCAAAAACAGAGGTGCTCAAAAAAGGGAGCACATGATTTTTGATGCACAACTACAGAGTCTGGTTTGAAGCCAATTTGGTCCTATAACTATTCTAAATTTCACCTGTGAATAAGTTGCCAATTCCTAGCTACATATAAGAAAATCCTTAATCTGACCCTTATGCTCCGAGATGCCAATGGGAGTTGCAGCTTTTCTGCAGTCATGTGTAGGATCAGGTCAAGTGTATAGGATACTTCCTAGATAGGTAAGATCTGTTTAGACATTAGCCCAAGCTAAGTTTGAGGTCCCTTCCAGTCTTACGCTTCAATGATACTTCTATGATTCTGTGATGGGTCAAGAATGACATGACATTTCATGCTAACGAATACAGCATATTTTTATCCTCCATGCTTTAGCATAATACACTTTACTGAGAATCAGTCCCAACTTCCAAGACAAAGAATGGAGTGGCCTGGAGAAAGTGACTCAGTGAGAGGAAAGGCGAGCACTCAAGAGAGTCAGGGCAAACATAAGGGAAAGAACAACTCTATCCCTCCCAGCTGCTGGTGGTGAGGATGCCAAGAGCTGTATGTTGTACAACATCCATTTCATAATTCCTGCGAAACAAGTCACCCAGGATAGTCTACACTCCAGCAATGAAACACATGACCTGAGAGCAAAGAGGATAAAGCAATGGAATTTCTTTGCTCTCCTCACTGAAATACGAATCCAGTGGATGCTATTAACAGTGCATCCTAGCCAAACAATGAAATCACCACCAGGCCACATGGAGAAGCACTCTGGCTACATCATTCTGGAGATGAGGAAAGTTCCACTCCCCTCCCATGCTCCCCAATATATGCCAGCCTTGCGACATCCTGCAGTGAAATACAGGATAGGGGCAGTTCAAGCTCTTCCATTCAGTCATTTTGTAACAAAAGAAGAGACGGTCTCTCATGTATCTCTGGCCTTGAACAAGGAGACCATGAGGTCATAATTCTTCAGGCGCTTCTACCATCGACAGATGTTAATTTCAGGAGAATTGGGAAGAGGGAAAATTATCCAAAGGGTGGCCTCCCTTTTGGAGGGCATAAAATGTGCACCAGTATTGTATTATGAGCCACGATAATACTGATTGTGTCTGCAATTTTATTAATGAAGATAAATATGAGAACTTGTGCCTCAGGGCATATGATAGCTGGCAAAAGAACTCAGATTTGTACCTGCATTTGTTCGGCAGGTGCAAAGGTTGCAGGGGAAATTTCTCAGTGCAATAAAAGACATGGGTCCTCAGCCTGAAATGTATCCTATAAGGTGTTCTTTCCCTTTTCCCCCCCAATGGGGAAAAGGTATCTTGCCAGATGACCTGAACCTACCTATCTATGCATATAGTTAATCTGCATAACCACATGTTATATCTACTCATCGTGTAGCATCTTAAGCCAGAAGATGATACCTCTGTACCTTCTATAGGCTGAGTTTATGATACACACCATGAATTCCCTTCATTCCACCCCACAAGGTCCCAGTGCGCCAGCCTGCTCCCCATTTCAGGGACTCCCTCCAACTCTCACCAATCTCCCCACTACCAGATGCTTTGTGTGCCCTTCCATTCATCCCTCCTCCCATGCCAGAGTCCCACTTTCTCTCCATACCAGCAGCTGTCATTGTCACGCCCTCCATTCCCCCTTGCCACCCTTGGCAGGGGCTTAATGTGTACCCTTTTCCCTCTGCCCCCTCATACCAGGGTGTCCCAATCCTCCCCTTGCCAGAGGCTGCATGCACGCTCTCATTCCCTCTCCCACTTCACCTCCTGGCACATGTTCAGGACGTACCAACTCAAAGCAACACCGGGCCCTGACAGAACAACAGATGAAAAACCTGCAGACCTGCAGCCTGCTATGATGATCAACACCCCCCACAACAAACCTTTCATGATCCATGGGTCCTACACATGCCTAACACAACATGTGGTATGTCTCATCCTATGCACGAACTGTCCTGACAGCAGCTATGTGGGTGAAACCAGACAAGCCCTGTACTCTCGAATGAACTCCAACAGGAAAATGATAAAAGACAGAAACACCGCATCCCCTGTGGGTGACCACTTTTCACAAAGTGATCACACTATATCTGACCACTCAGTCCTCATCCTCAAAGGAAACCTTCACAACACTTTCAAAAGATGAGCCTAGAAGCTTAAATGCAGAGCTTTGCTAGACACTAAAAATCATGGTCTTTATACAGACACTGAATTTATGGCTTATGGCAACAATCTGTAATCCACCAGCTTCCCTTTTTGTCCTGTGACTGCAGGGGTGTTAACGGGCCACTTCACCTTGAATGCTTCCTTAGAACATGTACTAGCTTCTTAAGCTAGCTACCCAATTTGCACATGCTAGGACATTGTTTTATATGTGGCTACAATTAAAGGGTCTCACTGGAAACCTAGCTCCACATCTGCAGTACAGGGTAGATCCAGAAGACACCATTTATAGAACCTTAAGAAGGTCATATTACAAATGCAACAGTAACCTTTCTTGCAAATAAATAAAGATGCCATTTTACTTAGTGATGCCTAGTCATGAGACAGAAGACTCATGAAAGTCTCTTGAGAATGCAAGGGATTTGAACTGCTTGGACAAGGTACAATAGAGCTGTCCATTCAGCACCAAATTCCTGTGGGAGTATGTGAGAAAGATCACAAGCAACTGGATATGGTACAAGGTGCTGAGTTAGCTCACAATCCCTCTGAGAAACTCTATTTATTTAAGTGTACATGTTGCTGTCTTAGCATAGTGGGCAGCAGAGGTCCTATTGTTCCAAGAGAACCCACTTGGAATGTGGGAGACCAAGGTTCAAAGACCTGCTCTAAATCAAGGTCTCTATCTAACCAGAAATTCTCCCCTAGACCTAAGAAAGCTTCTTGATAAAAATAATGGGATCC
This sequence comes from Mesoclemmys tuberculata, assembly GCA_007922155.1. Taxonomy (NCBI): domain Eukaryota; kingdom Metazoa; phylum Chordata; order Testudines; family Chelidae; genus Mesoclemmys; species Mesoclemmys tuberculata. Next base: position 24,594,465 of record ML675631.1, on the reverse strand, counting down.
TGGGAAATTTTGCTTCTGTTGGGAAAAACTTTTCTGTTGGAAAAACTTTGGTTCTGTTGGAAAAAAATTTAGTTCTGTTGGAAAATTCTATTGGAAAAACTGAAGGGCTTGGTAAGGGTTGTTGATCTGCATCCCAAAATATAGTTTAAAGATTGTTCTAGGAGGATGTGAGAAGGGACCAGCATTGTAACCATGTTGGTCCCAGGAAACATGATGGGTGAGGTGGTATCTTCTGTTGGACCAACTTCTGCTGGTGAAAGAAAGAAACTTTGGAGCTTACACTGAATGAGTTGCACCAGTTACACAGTGTGTGTAAAACCCATAGATCTTGAAAACTGTGTTGTAGGGGGTACTGATCATTGTCGCAGTGGAGATATGTCTATAGGTTTTGCATGTGTTGCTCTGGCAGGCTGTGGTGCTGCTTTGACGCTGTGAGGCACTTGCTTCTGATGATGAGCTTGTCAAGTTTGAAGGAGGATGTCTGAAAGCTAGAAGAGAAGGTTTGGGAACAATTTCTCTCAGGATGTAGTTCCCATCAAATATGGGTTGTAATTCTTTGAGGAGACCCTGGATAGGTTCCAGTGTAGAGTGGTAGGTGACAACTAGAAGTTCACAGTGGGAGGTGTTATTTGGGTGGACCAGTACATCATGCAATCTACTTTTCTGGTGAAGTGTCCTTGCTTAGTGAAGGTAGAAGTGTGTTTAGATTGGTCATCTGGTCTTTTTTTTTGGAGCAAGTTCTGTGGTAGCTGAGTGCCTGGTTGCAGATAACTGGTTTCTTAGTGTGCCGGGTGGTTGCTGGTTCTGTAGAGGTAAGTGTGGTGATCTATGGGTTTCTGGTCTATAGTCATTTGTAGGGTTCCATTGCTAAAACTGATCATGGTGTCCAGGAATTTCATGCAAGAAGTTGTTCCAGAGAGAGTTTCATGGAAGGGGGGTGGTTGCTGAAGCTGTGGTGGAACTCTATTAGGAAGTTTAGGTCATCTGTCCAGCGAACATATCTCACTGATGTATCTCAGGCATATCATTAGTTTTGTGGTGCATTTTTCCAGTTCTTCCTCAAAGTGACTCATGAAGAAACTGGCAAATGCTGTATTTCATACTCAGTCAGACATCACATCTGCAGATTCAGTGGAGGCCAATGAAAATCAATGCAGACCACTTGCAGTAGTTACATTTACTATACTTGCAATATTTCCCATCCTATATGCAGGGAACTTGCAAATGCCATGGTACGGTCCCTGATTTTTAATGATACCCATTGTGCCTGCACGTGCACTTGCCAATGCACATGTGTGTGAATGGGAAATTTGCAGTTGCATCTAAGGAGCTTTGAAGCTCTCTCCCCCCTGATTCTCCATAATTATTAGAGCTCTGCAAAATTCAGTGATCTATATTTGCAGGGGGCTCAATTCTCCCTTATGGCTGAGCAGCGGCTCTGCTTAGAGAGAGTGGAAGGGGCGTCTGAGGGATCCTGGAGAATCAGTAGTGAATCCCTGACTCAAAGCATTGAATCATACATGGGGCAGTTCTAACTTACACCAGAATCTCCACTGAGACAGCTATATTACTCACTGTTCCCAGAAAATCCACTCTTACCCCAAAACCAATGTCATATTGCTTCATTCTCTCCCTGGTCTAGTGACTTATGCAAGCTGCAGTTACATACCTCCCAGACACATCTGAAGGGTAGAAGCAGCAATTAATTACTGCTAACTCAGGCAAAATTCCCACACAATTTTAAGGAGTTTGCTTAGGTACTGAATAAAGGCTGCCGGATCTAGTCCTAAACAACTAAGGAGTCTACTTTTCCCATGCAGGGTGTCTAATGTTCATTAATGTAATGTGTAAGGAGAAAAGGGTCAGGCCTAGAGACTAGATCCATGAGAAGTAACTCCCTGTGCTGCTATTTAAGCACATCTGTTTTATTTTACTGGTCATTACTGGGTTCTTTTTTAATCTAAGTTATAGGTTGCACTCTCTTTGTTTTCTACTTTCCAAGGGAAGGGCAAATGTTATTTTGTTTTCAGGCTTCAGTTGGAGTCACTTTCTGACGAGGATTACATTATCTTCGACCAGTGCTCTCATTAATTTTGACACTGGAAAAGTTTATTTGTCATGACTGAGAGGAAAAAATGAATTGAGTCACATGTATCGATTTCTAGGAAAAGCTTTGGAAACGCTCCAAGATGCTTTCATCTAAGTTTTCAGATGTATCGTCTGAACATTTGCCAGACCACCGTGACCGTAGTACTATCAAGTGAGGTGGAGTTTTCTTCTTTTACATATTCCACCAGTTGGAAGTAATCAAATATTACTAGCACTGAGTGGAAAAGGATACTATTTAAACCTTAGTAACATTAATCAGTATGTGAAACGGAAGAATATAAAAGAGCCTCTTTAAATCAATGGGTCATGTTTCCTAAATCGTCCCCTGTGATGCTTTCTGAGGGTCCCCAGCGCTTTAAGGCACCTCCCTATCATCTGCCCTTAGCCTGTGCCTGCTGTGCGTTGACTCCATCGGCCATGAGCAACACAATCGCTCCCCCTTCGGCCTATGAAGGCTCTGCTATCTCCCTGCGGGATAGCGATAGATACGATCCAACCTCCAAACCCTCTAAGAGACCTCCTCAGTTCCACAAGACATACACACTAGATTTGCTGCTGCCAAAGAAGCAGCTCTCCCCCGTTTACTAGCTTTGCCTCAGCTCACTGCTCCATTTAACACACAGCACTTAGATATGTTTATAGTGAAAACAAGTAAATGTTTACGTAGCAAAGCCTAGAGATTCATGAAGTAGCAAGTGAAAGCAGTGAGAAGAAATAGTTACATGTCAAATAAAATCGTAAGACACATTCTAGAGCCCAGACTTAATTAACAATACCTTTTCCTGACTAATGAAGTTTAACTCACTAAAACTCTTTGCAATGTTTTCTAGCCAGGTTGGCTGTGACTTTCCTTTCATAAGACGGAACATGACAACAGTTCATCTCCTCAGTGAAGTATCCAGGCTATACTTCAAAAAGCCACTGCCTTTACTTATAAGCAGGCTATCCGCCTCCTTGTTTTGGTTTTTCCTGCAGTTTTTTCATGTGCTTTTGCAATCTCTTCATTAGCATCAGGCTCAGTGATGCAAATAGGCTTTCATTGTGAAGTGGACTAGACACAATACACTTGACTCAACAGAGAATGATAAACATCTATTACCTCCTGTCTGGTGGAACCAGTCTAAGGTATGTCTGCTCTTAAAATGCTACAGAGGTGCAGGGAGGGGTTCTCCTGTTGACATAGGTAATCCACCTCCCCAACAGAAAGTAGAAGGGTCGACAGAACAATTCTTCCATCGACCTAGCGCTGTCTACACCTGGGGTTAGCTCAGTATAGTAAGTCTCTCAAGGTTCTGGATTTTTCACACCCCTAAGAGAAGTAGCTATACTGATGTAAGTTCCTAGTGTAGACTAGGCCCAAGGCATGTCACCTCCTGGTTACCTGCTTTACCTTAAGAACAGACCTTTCAGTATAGATACATAACTTTTACAATATCACCCTTACATACATTTTGCAGTGGTTAGGATGACCACAGGGCCACTGGTTCTCAGTAGAGATCTTACATGCCACGCTTTGGCAAATTATTATGTAGGTATCATACCCAGTGGATCCCTGTAAACCTCAATGCACCCCCCTTACACTATCTGTCATTTGGTCACATCTCCTAAGAGCAATTATAAATTACTTTTGCTGGGAAGGGCCTTGAAAATGCCATTGCTTTGTTAGACTACAGGACATGGCTTTTGTTTCTCCTATAGGTAACGCTACTTCAAAGGATAAAAACGGTAAATGCAATTTAAGCTTCTAAACATTTTGGAACAAATAAGCAATGGGGCTTCCAAAAAGATGCACAAAATATCTATGATGCATGAGTGGAATATGTAAGAAACCCTCATTGTGCACTGAGATGGATGCTTGCACAAAGGGACTCTGAACATGTAATTGTATAGAAGTGGCCCATTGGCACAAAGATCTGCAGGTTTCTGGATGCACAAATGGATGTCCCGACAAATTTTGCATGCACATTTTAAAGGCTCCTCTATGTGGCTCCAAGACTACAATTATAACAAACAACATCCAAGTAATGCCATTTAGGACAACAGCCATTGACAGATTCAGTTTACCTTTAAAAGACCTTGAAAACGTTTTGACCAAAAGGCTTTGCTAGAAAGAGAAGAAAAATGAGACTGCCAGAAGCTGGGACTGGGGATGGATCACTCGATCATTGCCCGTTACGTTCATTCTCTCTGAAGCACCTGGTATTGGCCACTGTCGGAAGACAGGATATTGGACTATATGGACCTCGGTCAGTGAATGAATACAGAAGTGACTCAAGAAGTTGGAAACGAAAGGGCAAGCAAGCAAAGAGGATTAGGAGAAGCGAAGGGTACAAGGACGAGAGTAGGAGGACATGAGAGCAGTGATGCTGATGACATGTCGTTTGGTCAGCCTGCAGGAGCTATTCATTTGCACCTGGCCTTTCAGAAATCCTTTCTGATCTTCCATCAATACACTGAGTACTGAGACATGTATGTCTGAAATCTATACCCGAAACAGTTACAGTAATCTCTTCTCTGCCACTAATGACCACAACACAAAAGTGGGGAGAGAACCTATCGGCGAGGTGACACCTTTCTCTTGAAATGACCACTAGGGTCTTGCTCAAAGCCTAGTGAACTCAAAGGAGGTTTCTTTCTACTGACTTCAGGGATCTTTTGGATTTAGGCAAATGCAACAAAAGAATTCACCGGCCTCTGGGCTACCCTTATAGTGGGTTATTCTCCAAATAAGCCTGCTTATATAGCCACGCCTCCCATTCCATTCCATGTTGCTGCCTGAAGAGAAGCAATAGGCCCGCAGAAGCTGCTCCCTTCCCCTGTGCTGTTTCAGCCACCACCTTTGCCAACAACAGGGATGGAACAAGGAAACCTCCATCGGTTAAAGCAGGAATCTCTATGGAATCTATACAGGCTGTATACTGAGGAGGCCGTAAAAGACACATATCCTCTGTGAATCAGGCACAAAGTAGGCTTATAATACACATTGACCGGAGGGTTACAGTGTGATCTGCCCACACAGAGTGGGAAGGTGGTACCTAATGTCCTCTTGTTGCCTTATATGGGTGCATAAGTCGACGCAACATTGTCCTAAATAACTACCTAGAGTGCCCAAGTGGGTAAGTTCTGAAAATAAAGGAGAATAAACTCTTGCATTTTAAAGAAAAGAGTTGATGTTGTTTTCTGCAGTCTCAGGCACTGCTCTGTAGGATCTGCTCCTGTTACAGGGCATAACACACAGCCCATGACTAGAACCATGCAGTATGATCTGGCATAAAACATGAGCCAGAATATTTTGGAGGAAATTTGCACATATTTCCAAGCCATAGCATTTATTCAGTGTCTTGAATAAAGATATTTTTTCTTTCCAACAGCTCATGATCTGTGTCAGATTATTGTTGGCTGTCCAGTTATTTGTGGATAATTATACATCTGTTAGTTTGTAAAGACAGATATTGTTCTATTCTTCCTCTCTACATTGGGTTGTTCTGGAATGGACAACTCTTACTTTAACATTTCATCTTGCCTGACACTCATTTCAAAGACTAAAAAGATCACCATAACACATGTATAAAAACAACATGTGGCTTTAATATAGGAAACTGTATGGGCTACCAGCCCTCAAATATTGTCTTTAATCTCTTGAGGCAAAGCCCTCTTGCTAATTCCTACAAAATCATTTCATCATCAAGGATGGCTGCCATGATGTCATGGCACTCTATCTGAAATTGACAAGCACAAATGTACCTTGACAGCAGCATGACTTAATTTTAACCAGCACTTGCTCTCGCAAAAAGGAGATATTTGTACTTGTTAACATGAAACATGTGGAATCACTCATCCAACGCTGTGGCAGGGTCATAAATCTGGCTGGAAATGAGGCATTAAATGAATCATAAAAATGTATAATCAAAACTATAACACCCGTTTAACATTTATAGCTAGTTACTTATGGAGAGTATTAAAAGTCTGAAACTTAAATCAAATGGTGTCCTTTAGCATATTTATACAGGCTTTGCTATAAAATGCCTATTCTTTTTCTTCCCTATCTGTGAAAGGTCTAAACCATAAAATATCTTTTTTGTATAAGTGCAGAGTCTATAAAAACAGCTGGAGGAGAGATTCCATCTGACCCTCCATGGATGAAAAGGTAACACAAGACTGCCCTAGTTAATAATTTACAGTATAGGTAAGGTTAAGATTCTGTCCAGGGTATTTTTAGGAAAAGTAAGGGACTGGTTGCAGGCAATAAACAATGATTCACAGAAAGCCATGACCTGTCCCTGGCTTTTATTCAAATACCCAGGGGAAGGGAAGAAAACAGAGCTGCCGGGGGCTTGCAGCTAGCAGCCTCCTGTGGCAGGGGCAGACCACTGTGGCTCCAACCCTAGGGGGCTAACCCAACCTGGGCAGATTTCAGCAAAGAAAGTTACATTGTGGAGGTTAGGAAATGTAGGCATAAGGTGAGAATTGCTAAACGTCAAGCTGAATTAGCTCTTGCCAAGGAAATGACAAAATAAATAATCAAAGGGGTTTTTTTTAGTTATACCAATTAAAAGAGAATAATGCTGATACGGGTTATCGTGCTGATAACTTTGGTTTCTGGTCTTCTTGAGTCAGCTATTTGCTAATTCACTGAGTAGCAAGAACTGAAATATAGGGTAGTGGTGCCCAGGAGATAGAGAGGTTAAAATGAAATGAAAATGATTGTTGATATGTGTAGTTAAGCAATTGTTTCATCGGCACAGTAGCAGTGACGTGCCTGTGACGTTTGGGGTTGGTTTTTTTCACATGGTTTGGCTAACAGGGATATACTGTTGTGCAATGTCTCATATGAGGTTAGGGTCAAGTGCATTTCTGCGAATTATACTGGAACAGTTTTAGCACAGAGAAGGATGTTGGCTGGTAGCGTCAGAAATGATCCTTGAAAATAATTGCACAGGTTCTCTAACAGCCTACACAGCCCTTAGAAGAAGCTGATGTGGCCCAGATTTCAATAAGTCAAATCACAGCATTGTAAATTACTTGGTTCATTACATGCTGCAGCACTGTACTATCAACATCTTGTTTGCATGGGTCAATTCTCTATTGCTCACTGTTTCCTTTGATTTACTACAGAATATTTTCTTGCATTTAAAGCTAATTTGTAGGACATGCGCCACAGTGCCCATCAGTAAATGTACAACTCACATCACGTGGTAAATGAAACCACAATCTCATATTGCATTATCATGCCAGAATGGGGGCCACAAGCAGAAAGTCTGATGGATGAGGTATGCAGCAATATAAACCAGGTGGCCTAAAAGGGTTGTGGACCTCTCTCTGGCCTCGCAGCATCTAGTTCATTTGGTGAGCAATAATAAATGGCCATGTCCCAGTTAGAATTTGCTTTTTACAGCAATCGCAAGACAATCAAATTCCATCCCCGGCTCTTTAAAAAAAAAACCCCAACCTGCAGGGTACATTCTATTCAACAGCACTGAGTTTTTAAAGAAAATAAACCTGACAACCCCTTCCGGCACAGCAGTCTAGGAAGCTGTTAGGAATTTTTTTTAAAAAATCCAATTAGATTGTGAATTCCAGAGAGTTTAAATCTGCCCAGGGCTCCGCTGTAGCTTTGCCACAAGTGCTGAGTGAATAGTAGCATGTAGCTGCACTGGTCCAGGCACAGACCAGGCACCGGCCTGTGATTCAGATAATCACATGCTCTAAGTGAGGGGGGGAGGGGAAGAAATATGTACTAGCTCAACCCCTGGCACAGCTTTCTTTCCCTGCCTCGATGGCTGGCTGGCAGAGCTTAGTCTCTGCCTGCTTTCCATCCACTTCCATCCCAGTGCATTGGGGAGTCTGTAGCAGACTCTCAAAGCCTGTTCTTTCCACCACAATGCAGGCATGTGCACAATGGAGTGCCTCACACCCTTGGTGGGGAGCACAAGGTGATGCAATCCTGAACCCCAAATTGACCTGGCATGAGAAAGGAGGGTAACAAACAATGCCTGTTTCTGTTGCTGTGTGGGCCAGAAAATATTAACACCACAAAAATGCGAGCAAGAGGGGACAGTAATAGAGAATCAGATATTGGAAGCAGAGTGCCTGTGGAATAAAGTGAGCTCTGGGAAGGATCTTGGGGAAGGTGCTGTGACCTGTGCTATACAAGAGGTCAGACTAGCTGATCACAGTGATCCCCACTGGCCTAGGTATCTACAAAGCCACGATCTGTCCACAGAGATCTTCTGTTATCTTTAATGTTCTCTCATGATAGATCACCTTCTCTGTGTGCACCACACTATCATTCATTCCCTACTGTTTTTACATGACAGATTTTCTCTCCCTCTGTGACATAGAGCACTTTGACATGTAGAACAAATTCTCATACAGAATAATATGCCCTCTGGAGTGTTCCTAATTAAAGAAAATGGACAGAATGTCCTGTGTTACAGTCCAATATTTAGGGCTCTATTTTATCACAAGGTTGCTGGCTGCATCTTTGCTTTTTCTCGGTTTTTTTTGTTTTTGTTTTAACTTTTTGCTCCTTAGCTTATTTCTTTTTCCAAAGAATTCATCTAGAAATCTGTCAAAATGACTAATAGCATTTCTGTGGAGTCAGCTGGAATAATGGTGCCTATAAACCTGACATTTTACATGCAGTGAATATTCAGACAGTCCTAAGTATGGAAACCAGCACAACGACAGTGTTTGAAAGTTCCTGTGAAGCAAACACACCTAATCTAGCCTATTCTACAGTTAGAGCAGGGGTGGGGCAGGACTCCAGATCTTATGTTCCATCCCCAGCCCTGCCAAGCCTCTTGTGTTACCTTGGACAAAACATGTAACCTCACTAAGCCTCAGTTTGCCCCTCTCAGTTGTTCTGTTATTGTCCCAGAACAAGGAACTGGAGGCAAACCTGACTGGGTGGGGTGCGCGGGGGAATCCACTATCAGAGCACTCAGGAGGGACAGGTCTGCTTGGTCAAGAAGGAGAAGAATTTAAGTGAACAGATGTTATTGCCTCTATGGGATATGGCTGCGGCCTTTGCTGTTTTGACGAGGATGCATGTTTCCCTTGAAGAGAGGTAAGTCAGCTGTTCACAGGGGCTGCTTAACAGGGATGTGCGGTGAGCATGTAGGGCTGCTGGCAGTCCAGAAAGCGAAGAGCACCTGGGGATGGAATGGCTAAAGGAATGTGTTGCCCCCTGGGGAGGTCTGATGCCAAAGACAGCTGTCTTACCAGCATCCCTCCCCCTGTTTTTTACCTCGGAGGAGTGTTGGAAAAGCAGAGTCCTTGTTCAGCTCTGACTTTCTCATCATCTGCTGTCGGGACTTCTGGGAGGCAAATGCCATTGTGGGTTCCCGTTACCAACACAGAATGTTACAAAGTGAGTCGTTGTTTCCCCCCATCTTTTGGGGGCTTCATGTCTGTTCTCTGTGGTTCCCTGGAATGTGAAATAAAAGTCCTCAAGACAGAAAACCATCATTAACTGATTGTGCCTGGAAAGCATAGCAGGAGATGACACACACCATGTGAAGGCATGGCCCATCCTATCAGCATTTCATTAGCACTTGCTGTTATTGAATTGCTTTCAAGGGCTGATCTAATGTCCACTGGGGTGAATGGGACTAGTTGAGGCTCTGAATTCATGGTCATAGAGATGTCTTACATATAGTCTAGGTGGGATGTTGGACTCTTTGAAACATGCCAGTATAGATTAATCAAAGTATTTCTAAGGAAGAGAAGGAGCAACTTGCTTAGCATGGATAGAGTCAAATATCAGCCATTCAGAGCTGTCTAGACTACACCACCCATTTATAGAGAGAAGTTTCCCAGTTACTCATCTATTGATTTTAAGTGAGGTATTTCTGATTTACACCCCTGTAACAGACAGGAGAACTGTGCTTGCAGTTCATATTCTTCTTGTGACCTCACACTCATACTGTAGTGAAATTGTACAATACCCAAAGAAACTGAACAGATGTTAGTCTGCATGCACCAAGTCAAAGCCTAAGAGAACGACGGTATTGTATCGGAAAACATTTACTTTGCTTTTTAGTTGTTCACTAACATCTGGTAACCAGCCCTTGGGGAATAATATTAAGTTTTTCAGCTCCAGGAATCTCTCTGTGTTGTCTTTATGCTAACAGAGAATCAAGACACCTGTACCTAAAGCATAAACTTATTGGAGTTGGATCTGACCTGCTTCCTGAGTGGGTTTTTTTCTTTTTCATCTGAGGTAAATCTAAGGCCCTGACCATTTGTGATTATTAAAGCTCATATGACACTTGTTGCAACAGCTGGAGTATTAATTTCGGTATGCCAGTGAAATTCCAACTTGGAAAACAGCATCTTGTCTTCCTCCAATTCCCCCCTGAGTAGTCAGTTGGATACATTTTACTTCACTTTCTTGCCTAAAAGAATCTGATGTGCTGCTGGCACATACTGACTGCTGCTGGCCAGCCCAAAGGCAGCTGGATTTCAATGGCGGACGAATGAATACACTCTGCATAATTTGTCTTTTATTTCTCATGCATGCAATGGCCTGGTTTTCAAATAGCAGGTGGGATGTGAACATAGATACCTGTAAATATAAGGCTAAAGAGCTGGGGTCAGATTTAGCCCAACTAGGCCCAATACTGTTCAGAGACTTCAAGGTCAGAAGGGACCATTATGATCATCCAGTCTGACCTCCTGCACAACGCAGGCCTCAGAACCTCACCCACCCACTCCTGTAATAGACCCCGACCTATCACTGAGTCACTGAAGTCCTCAAATCATGGTTTAAAGACTTCAAGGTACAGAGAATCCACCAGCAAGTGACCCATGCCCCATGCTACCGAGGAAGGCGACCCCCCCAGGGCCTCTGTTGAGGGCTTTCAAACCGGTAATGGCACTTTAAAGTCAATCTGTTTCTTTATAAGCACCCAGGATAAAGAATAAAGGGATGATATAGTCATGATATCGCAGAGCACTGAGCACTGCCCTGGCATGTTGGGAACCACCTCAAGTGATGTAGGAGTCCTACAATGATGGAATTACAAAGATGGAGCCACAAGGTCACCTGTTGCTCATGCAGCATTACAACAAGAGAATTCAAGGCACAACCAGCACAAATGGGAAAAATAACCCTGTCGCAGGATAAAAAAGGCCTTCGCAAACACACTCCTAGATTCTTAACCTGCCTCACTGAGTCCAAATGAAATCCTTCCAGCCCCATTGCTGGTATGTACGCTCTCTGACGCTGTCTAAAGAAAATTCAGGGGAACAGTGCTGTGGGTTGAGCCCACATCCCCTTTCCCCATGCTGATCATCAGTGCCAGCTGGAGGAGCTAACCTCAGGCTGATCTGAAAGCTTGCGGGCATAAGGAAACAATTGTATAACAGCTGAGACTAGCAGGCTGAGCCATGTACCACATGCAAAGGCCAGGAACAAATTAAGTGACCTGTAAAGCCAAACATTTATGTTGCTTTTACAGAAAGAGTGTAGGATACTAATGGTCTTGAACGGAATACAATGCTTTGCCAAAGTCACTGAAAAGTCAGCGTTGTTATCGTTTATTTTGGTACTCTACAACTCTGCTTTTGTATCATGTGACCTTCTCAAATGGAACCACTACAGGAATAAAGAGGTATAGTAAGGAATAATAAGATAAAAAAGAATGAAAATTTCATTTCATTTGCCCATCCAGTGCAATTATTCCTGAAAAGTAAAGGAGAACGTAGCCCCTCAGATCAGAAAGCCTCCCGAATTAGTTCAGTGCTTAAACACAAACTTGACTTTAAGTATCAGCTTAAGTCCCATGGAAACTGGTGGAACTTAATGTCATGCTTAGCTGCTATCCTGAATAGGTCTGTATTTAAATTTGTGTTTAAATACGTTCCTGAATTAGAGTCTTAGTTAGCAAGAACAGGTGCCACATTTACCTTGACAAACTCTATTGCCAAAAGCCAGGACCTAATCCAGGGCCCCAGATTCAGACACCCCTGCACTGTTAGAAATCCAAACCTAGTCCAGATCTGAATTTTGGGACATTAGTCTTTATCTGAGTCAGCTCCTCAGCCACTGTGTTTGTTTCAATGGAGCTACAATTACAATAGCTGAATGACTAACTTTAATTGTTGATTCTCTTATGTATCATGCTGAACCATGTGTTTACTTTGGCTACATTATTACATTAATCTCTAAATTTGGGTAATTCTTCTTCTGGATTTCTTTCTAAAATCTCTAGACAGATAATATACAAGAGAGAAAACTTAATCAGTGGACCAGGAATGGTCTGCAATTTTATACACATCCCCCCACTTTCTCCAATTTTGCACGTAGCAAATCTCCAGTTTGCATCTGTAAGTGGGAGTTGCTTGCACATTTTCAGTAATAATTACACCTCTAGCCTCCCAACTTACTTATGCAAGTCATGTTTGCCAGTGCAAACTTCTCCAGAGGAAAATAGGGAGCCTCACTGGATATTTTACAGGAAGAGGCTGATCAGGGCAACACAATTCACAAAACTAATATTTCTGGGCATTAAGAGATGCAAAGAAATAGTTGCTGAGGATAATTTTGAGAGTATGTGTATAGTCCTGGAAGACCATTCTGTCTGTGGTTATTCATCCTATGGTCATATTCATAACACCACTGAGATTTTTGTTCAAAAGAAAAAGTTGACCAATGAAGTGTGGTTCCAGACGGTACCACCGAGAGGAGCTGCTAATTGTGGTTCCTCTGTTTCATATAGCAACATCACCCTGGGTTGGATGAGAGAGGATGGGGTAGGAAGGATGATCAGGAAAGAAAAAAGACGTGCGTGGTAGTGGCTAGTGAGGATGTAAGAGAAAGAGGAAGGGGTCCTTCAGAAGGACTGGGGGACTTTCCCACTTTATAGAGAAAATTGTTGGACAGTTAGAAAAGCCCAGTGCATAGGAGGGATTCATCTTAGACCAAAGCTGGGAAGAACTCAGCACAAAAGCACCAGGAAAAGTAACTCAAAGTAAACATTGTATAGCTGTAAAGTTCTGTTCAGTTCCTCAAGTGTTTCTGTGCCCATATTTCCTTCCCAACATCCTGCTCCATTCAGTGTGTGTCACAGTCAATCTCGAAGACCCTTGCCTAGACATGAAGAAGAGCTCTGTGTAGCTCAAAAGCTTGCCTCTCTCACCTACAAAAGTTGGTCCAATAAAAAATATTACCTCACCTACCCTGCCTCTCCACACTTTCTACCTCACTCACAAACTTCTGTCTCTCTCCCTTCCCCCAGAGGATAAATTACCAGGGAGCAATAGCAGGCATTTATGGAATCCTAGCTCTTATCCTGGTGCTTACCTTACACTGGGGGAAACGAATATTTCATGCAGAGCAAGGAAAGGAGATCCCAGATCCAGCACATGGCACATAGACTGAGGACCAATTTTCTCAGCCTTAGAATCATAGAATTAGAAAGGACTGCCAGGGTCATCTAGTCTAACTCCCTACCAAGATGTAGGATTTGTCCTCTGAATGCTTTGTTGCAAGTAACGTAATCCAAGAACACAGATAAGCAACAGCTCTCCAGTGGTACATCTCAAAAGACAGTTGTGTTGTATGACTGGCTTGGCAGAATTCAATTTTTTTTTAAATAATTTCAATGGATAACCTAGTTTATTTTTGAGCATTTTTAAAAAAAATGTTATCTATTTAAATTTTCACAGTTGCCAGAAATAACGTGGTGTGTGTCAGAGATCGGGATGGGTTCGTAGTCAGACAATAATTATTTAATGACAATAGACATCGAGAATCAGAAAGTTAAAGCTTTCTAACCCTTAAAAGATAAATTATCAGCATTACATATCAAAAGAGACAAAGTAAACATTCTTAAATCAAACTCTATTAAGCTCTCAAGCTGAATTCTTTTCCTACTTTGCCTAGCTGTGATTTTCCATTGCCATCGCTGGAAATATTTTTTCATCGCTTTGAGTGTACAGTGAAATCAGCATTTACCAATAAAAACATCTAATCCTTCCAAGCCTATATATGCCTATAATGAGAACGCTGGGACTAACCATAAGAGCAGAACGGTCAGCATTCCTGATGGAGGCAGAAGCAGGAACATACCGAGTTATGGCTTCCAAAACACCCTTAACTTTTCTTTGCAACACATAGGCCTTCCAATCAGAGTAACCTAAACATAAAGCCATGCTGTAAACAGTATGCACTTAGGCCAGGCAATTTGTTCTTAAAACATGCTGAATCATGGTGGATGCAAGATTTCCAAACTAAGGGCCAATTCCCAAGTCCTTGCTCATTTTCATATCAGTTTTTGACTTACACAGAAATATGTCATAGTTAGAACTGAGTTAAAATTGATTTGGGACCTAGATAATGGACATAAACCAAAATCCAGAATCCAAGCACTCCTGAAATTTGAGGAAAGTCTATGTTCATATCTGGAGTTTGTGACTTAGGCCAAAACAAACCGGAGGGTTCAGAAGAGCATAGATACCTATTTGTTAGTCTAAATAGCAGCTATTTTAACCTGTTAATGACAGTCCTTGGAATAAGATCTATTTTACTGTGGGAAAGATGAATTAATGTGAACCTTTTAAGGTGTCTAATTCAGGTAGCATGATTTATTTAATTCTTTTGTCAAGAGCTGAACAGAATTTTCCTCTGGATTCACACACCACCGTATGGCAAACAATCATTCAATATTAATTTCACTCATGTAGGCTAAGCTAAGCATGTGCATGGCTGTACGTAAGGAGTCATCCAAGTTACATAAAAAAGACAAAGCACAGTTTATCAACATCTGGCCTAAACAAACTTTTTATATAAATACAGATGGTTTGGTTTAATAAAAATAAGTGTAAATAACTATTTAAAGTTTTTAGGACACATTAATCCTGGTTTTCTTTCCAGGGTTGGGTTTTTTTTTTTTTTTGGTTTTTTTTTCTTCTTTTTGTTTTTTTTCCCCATGTTCAGTACACTGTGTTCCACTGCTATCGCATTTAATCACGTTTATATAATAAACCATTATTGGGAAATGGAAATAGAATTTGAGATAGCTGTTGGTTTTGCAAAATTTCATTGCTTTGGTTTGGGGTTGGCAATTTATCCAAATCCCCAAAGTGGAGGAATTAAAGGGAATGGCTCTATATGACAAATGCTAATCCATATTGCTTAATATGCTTCTGGAAGGTGCTCACATACTATGGTGATGAGGTTGGACTAACAACCCAAATAAAATAGAATAGACTAGCATTCACCTACTGGATATATCCTGAACTTTTTAACTCAGGGCTTCACTCTACAGAGAGGAACACCTCCTTTTTAAGCGTTGAACCTCTCTGCTCCCATTTGCCTAGCGCCTGATCTGCATCCTTAACTCGTGTTGGACAGCACTTTACTCAAGACATAGAGTTCTGTGGATTTCAGTGGGATTGCTTGTGAGAGTAAGGATCTACTCTGTGTGTGTAAAGGTACTAGAAACAAGTTCTTAAATGAGAGCTGATGCATACAGTACCTTGAAGGATGAGGCTCTCAGATTTTAAAATTCCTTACTCAGGAAACGGGAGTTTTGGCAGAGTAAAACAGAGTGCTAGCTTCTGAATTTGGCACAATAATATGACATTCTCTTTAAAAGTTCACACATTAGCAAGGGAGGTCAGAATTATCTAAGAGAACTTAACAATACATTTTACATAAATGGACCAAACTCTCTCTCAACTTCCTGATGACAGTTTGGGCCAACCTAACAGAGGCATCTCCAAGATTAATTGGTGATTTGGGTTAAAAAAAAAATCTGCCAATAAAATCTGCTTATTTTGGCTGACAAAAACACAGTGAATGACTAATTTTTCAACATAACTTCGAGACATCTGTATAACGTATGCCTCGAGCCTTACATTTCCAATGCCTTTGATCACTCCCATCTTGCAAACTTCATATCATGAAAACTCCATGCTCCAGAGCTAATAATCAAACAAACTGAAATCTTAGCATTGCTTCCTGTTTCCCTAGGGTTTTGCATCTCTCTCTCTTTTCTTCTTTGTATACAAAGCGGAGGGGTTCATTCTCTAGATGAAACATGCCTTGTCAGAAAGCTCTTGGTGCCAGTTGAGTAACACAACACTACAATACTCTAAATGAAAAAGTAATGGGATGTATAGACACTAAATATGAGAGCTGGGTTAGGCCCACCTTTATCTGGAGAGGCAGGGAAAAATACATTTTTTGGCTGGGAATTAATAGCATGTTTACTGCAGTGCAAACTACTAGTGGGAATTGATAGCTTTGTTTTCCCTCTCGAAACAAGTCATAGACTGGGAAGTTTATTATTTCAGTGTTCATCTTATCATGAAAGCAAAACTGAGCACTTCTTTAGTCTTAGACAGGCATTGTCATCAATGCTTTGTTATGATTTTTTTCTGGTTTTTTTTCTTTAGATGAATACCCTTTTTTTGCAGAAAATATACTCATGACTAATATCCTAGTTCATTGAGTGCACTGGTTTGATGCCATCAGCACTATCCTGTTGTTGACACCAGTGGTCCTCTGTCCTGCAGGTCTTGTGTTCTGCTGTTTAGGAGTGCTGCAGAAAAGAGCTGCTAATACGTTTTCTCCAGTTGTACATTTTGTCAGAGTAATTAGTTCCAGATATGATTGCACAATCCGTTGTATCTCAAGGCCAAAACCTATTTGGCTATTATCAGGGCACTGAAATGAAGGATTTTGCTTTCCAACTTTCAGCTTCAAGTTACACACAAAGTCCTCTCTCCCCTCTCCCCCCACCACCCTATCTTAAATCAGTTTTTCTGTAGTAAGCTTTAATGAATACAAACATAATTAAATAATCTTAAATAAAATTAAAACAGCACCAAACTAGCAACATAACGTGTTCTCTTTCATTACGTAGGCTAATTTATTCTCACGCAATCTCCTGGAGCACACATAGCAGTCTTGTATGTTATGAAAGGAGACTTTTCAGCCTGATTGAGGATCAATGGATTTGGCCTTAATGGAGTAGGTCCCATAGGTACTGTTTTGTGATAAAGGGTGGATATCTTTGTGCTCCTCTCCCATGGCACCCCCTAGAGGCAGGGCAGGTTCTTTCTACTCAGCTAACTGCTGGTCCATTATGTCCAAGCATCTTGTTCTCTGCAATTATCACCTATAGAAATTAGAGATGGGTGCAAACGATAAGCTTAAATCTTAGCCCTGTCAGATATTATTATTTGGAATGGGATACTTGGATCCAGCTCCTACCCCTCTGTGGATTTGGTTCTGAGTTAGAGATGAAATTTAGTCTAGTCCAGATACAGCTGACAGCTCATAAGGACACCCATTCTCATGAGATTTTGGCTTGAAGTCTATGTAAATAACTTGAAAGTACAGTTGAAAATGTTCAGCTAGTTCCTAGCTGGCTAATTATTAAAATTTTGGAAGAGAGCAAAGGATCTACCATAATGCAATACTACCCCTGAGGCTACTGACGCTGCAAATGAAAACAGCTGACAGGTGCTTACAGGGTCTACTATGGTATCTCTCCGTTTATTTTGGTATTTCTAATGCACTTATCATCATCGTATTTCTGTGTTAATGTGACAGCTGCCATTTTGGCTGACTCAGGAGATTGAACTGGGGCCACTTCCGAGATAAAAGCATGACAGCTTGAGCTAAAGAGCCAGAGTCTGCAGTGTGAGGCTATTAAATAGAGTCATAGAAGATGAGGGTTAGAAGGGAGCTCAGGAGGTCATCTAGTCCAATCCCCTGCTCAAAGTGGGACCAACCCGAACTAAATTGTTCCAGCCAAGGCTTTGTCATGCCAGACCTTAAAAACCCTAGGTAACCCATCCCAGTGTTTCACCACCCTACCAGTGAAAAACATTTTCCTAATATCCAACCTAAACCTCCCCCACTGCAACTGGAGACCATTGCTCCTTGTTCCGTCATCTACTACCACTGAGAACAGCCTAGCTCCACCCTCTTTGGACCCCCCTTCAGGTAGTTGAAGGTATCAAATTTCTCCCTTCACTCTTCTGTTCTGCAGACTAAATAAACATAGTTCTCTCAGCCCCTCCTCTTAAATCATGTGCTCCAGCCTTCTAATCATTTGTGTTGCCTTCCACTGGACTCTCTCCAATTTGTCCACTTCCTTTCTGTAGTGAGGAGGCCAACAGACTCAAACCACAGACTCATGGATCAGGCACAGAAGGGTGCATATAACACACAATGACCAGTGGGTTACAGTAACCGCCTTAAGCAGAGCAACTATCAGATAGAGGAAATATCATGAGACCTGATTCATCTTGTGAGAACTCAGCCCTTTTGGGCCAAAATCGCACAAAAACAGCTCAGGAGATTTTGATTCTGGGAAACACAAACTTAAACGCTAGTCGTGGGTTCCAAACTTTTCAAATCCCTGCTTAAAATGAATGTCAACCCAGACACTGCCCTCTTACCCATCTCCACTGGAAGCAGAGACTTCTAAGAACGGTGTCACGGTCCCAGTCTGTCACCACTTTTCCAAGCTGTGATGCCACTCGTGAAGTGCTCTATGGGGGGACGTATTTTATACATCCAAATATAAATGATGATGTCAATAAATAGTAGATTTGCAGAAGTAGAGGTGGAAATTCTTCTCCATAGGACAGAAAAAGAGCAGAGGGGCACCAAACATATGATGCCTCTCAATTCCCTTTTCTTGAGAGATGCTTTCACCATCCACGGGTGAAGGTCTAATCACTGAGGCTGGGGATGAAGGGTCCCAGTAAGTGCAAACCCCTCCAATCAGCTCAGCACGGCTATGTCACTGGGAGTGTCCCCCCACTGCTAGGTGGTTCTGAGAGACAGCTGCTGCTCCTGTTCCAACATGATCCCTGCCCTGACTCCAGGGCGACCGGCATGCCTGACCGCCCTGGCTCCAACGGCAAGTCCTGACCACCACTCCTTCAGCCGCCGGGCCTGGCCACCCAGGATCTCAGTTTCTGACTGCGCTGTACAAATACACAAAACAAAGATGGTCCTTGCTCCCAGGTGCTCACGAGCTCAAGACAAGAGACAACAAGTGGATACAGAAAGTTGGGGGAGCACAAGGAAACAGGGAGACACTATTGGTCTCTGCACACCACCAGCCTCACCACTGGCAAGATTTTTCTACACATCCCGCCGCAGGAGAGATCTGGGGAGGCATTTGAAGGTAGATAATGAGCTGACTTTGCAGATGTTTAGGGGGAGCCCCTCCCGAATCTGTGGAGCAGCATGGGAGTCAGCACAAAGGTGCTCTTTGAAAACAAGCAGGCAGCAGAGACTGGCATGATGGGCCTGTTGGAGGTGAGCATTGACAGCACGAAAGCAAATGAGAGCGGATGGTAGGGTGGGGCTTTGAAATTCCCCTTTGTGCAGATGGCGCGCCTGAGGTCTGCGTTCAATTTAGATCCCACTTTGGCCCTCAAAATAGTGGGATTTAAGCATGTGGTTCCTTTGTAGAGGAGAATTTCAGATCCTAAGATAGTTGATTCTGTCCTCCAGAGCTCCCATGCTTTGCAAGACCAAAATTCTTGCACCATATGTTCTTGTGATGCTTCAGTCAAACCTGGCAGGAGATACCCACTGTTAGGATAGCAGAGTTTCTATTAAATGGGATTCAGATACTCAGGGTTTGATTGTACAACCCATTACTGCCTTCGTTAATGTTACCTGAAGCAAGATATCCCCAGTTTCAGTTACAAGGTACAGCAGGTGCTGCAGTGAACCAATTGTACAAGAAATCTAGGAGATAATGTAGGAAAAATTCCTTCAACTTTCAACTCCATGTGCAGCTGCAATGAGGAAGACAAACAGGATGTTGGTTGCAATGAAAAAGGAATGTAATTAAACTGAAAAGAGATAGTTATTGTTGTATGAGGAAATTATACGATCTTGCCCAGAGTATGATCTCCGGTAAAGAAACTAGATCAGATCTCAAATCTTAAGGTAGGCAAAATGTTCAGGACAATGTGTTTATACCATTACTCAAATACCAGGGGTTGATTGGCTGCAACTGAAAAGGAAGTTTTATATGTTTGTTTTGCTTTAATGACAACTTCGAAAAAAAATTAATAAATTGCTACAAACAAACATGTTCATGACAAGAGGTTCACACCCTTTGCTAGTGTTGCTGTCCAACCACCCACCCAACCACCCTTATTAACCCTGCCAAATACTGTTCAGCAACTCAGCCTCACAAAGACACTGTAATTCAAAAAGCCTTTTATGCACTACCAGCAAAAGTGTTCCCACAAAGAGCTTTACAAAGCCACAACAAGGAACAGAAAGGAACAATGCTACCTCTTAGGATAAGGTATTGCACCAGTTCAAGATCTCTTGTTGACCAGACCTTCAAACAAGTCTGCCTTTTGTAAATTAGAGAGACAAGGTGGATGAGGTAATATCTTTTGTTGGACCAACTTCTGTCGGTGAGAAAGAGAAGCTGTCAAGCCAATTAGAGCTCTTCTTCAGGTCCGGAAAAGGCTGTACACACTGACAGCAACAAATTCGCAGCCGTCAGATCGATTCTTCCAGATCAATTGAGCAGCAGTGAAGACACACTCAATCGATCCAGACGTCGATCCATTAAAACCACCTCCAAAAGAAGCGACGCGCTACGTCAATGGGATCGTGTTTCCCGTCGGCACAGCACAGAGGAGATGGTGCACTAAAGGGAGGTAACAAAGGCGTAGCTTGCATAACTCCCATCAACTGCTGCCGAATTTCACTGGCTGAGTAGGCCTGCCCTCAGTCATTGCAAGGCTGCACAGGCCTGAAGAAAGACCTACCAAATCTGGCTGCTCTTAACAACAAATATGATAATCAATATTATACTATCAGGTGGTCTCTGACCCTTTTATTGGTCTATCAAAATTTCCTCGTATCATGTCACACTGACTGGATCATGCTAGATTTAGCAGGCTTACCTCTAACGCTATGACGGATACCGCTGATAAAATTACCCTCTCTGGAGTTTGCTCCAGGGATGAGGCATTCCCAAGAATTCCAGACTTATTCAACAGAGTTCTTCATTAATGGGTACATTTCAAGAGGTTTAGTGGTTCAATGAAAAACAGCACACTTTGGATTTTTTCCCCATTAACTGTAAAATTGAGCTGGAGTGAAATGTCCGATAGTAATCCCTTACTTGCCTTGAGTAGTTTGTTCCTACACAACCAATCCTATTGAAATCAATGGAACTACTAGCAGAATAGGCTGCTGCTCAAGGAGAGTAAGGGTGATGCAATCTGGTCCTACAAAAGAACAAACTTTTACATGAGATATCTGTACTTTCTGCCCCTAGTTGGATTGAAAATACTGTAAGAAAAACCCAGTATTTGTTCCAGCTAGCAGCAAAAAACAGCAAGAGGCCCAGGAAAATTTTAAAAGTATGGAGAAAAGTTACTTATTTTAGTTTAGTTTGTGCTGAGTTCTTTTTTATCTGTTCCGGTTCTTCCAGCCCTAGTTATTGGTACTTCATAATTGGCTTGTACATTTTCAGAGAGTGGCATAAATGTTATACATACAACTTACATTTTCAATGTCTACAAAAGAACAAAGAGGAGAATAACTTTTTTCTGGTGATTTTTAAAGGCAATTTTTGTGCTGCAGGATTGCAAGAAGCCATTAAAAGATCAGATTTCCACCACAGAAAAACTCAGCAATCAGAGAAGACATTGGAAGGGAACTTGAAAGTGGTGGCACAGAGAGGGGGGAAAAAAGTGAAGGAGTTTTATTAAATTTTTCAGTCTTTATCTTCACCTTAGACCTTTAAGACTTGTAATTGGTCATTATCTGACTAAAAATCTAGACAGATAATTATTTCCTAAGTATTTAGCTATTCATCTTTTCTGTTCTACATGGTGTAATATTTTTTTAGCTTGAAAAACTCTCTGTATATCAAATACTTACTTTTCTCCTCATTTCTTAATAAGATCCACTCCTTGCATCATCTGCTCTTGCTGCCAGATGGAGACCATCCATTTCACTCGGGCTATATTGATTTGTTTTCTGTAATGGACACAACAGTTTTAATAACTTTTCTGGATCTTTTTTCTTGTTTGAGAAAATAAATGTTTCAAAACTGGATAAAACTTCCACAAATGTAGAGTTCTGACTGTGATCTGACATATACTGTTTTTACAGTGGTGTAATTCCATTGAGTTGACTGGAGTTATTCTATTTTAAATTATTATATTCAGAAGAAAGGAAGGGGGAAATACAGAGAGACAGACAGACACATTAGAAGTTCATCTAGAAACCTCTCCACTAGTGTGGCCTTTAACATTTGGTAATGCTTCAAATCCTAAAGAGGGCTGAATGAATCAAGGAGAGTAATATTTACTGAGCAAAAATCAATGGAAGTGTTTGTTGCAATAATGCATCTTGTCATATACCTCATAGAGAGAGGCCACTTCTTATTCTTAACTAGGCTTGGAAGGATTCGATTTTGATCAGCAAATGTCTATTTTCATTAAATGCACTGTATGCTCACAAACCAACTAAAAATATTTCCACTGATGATCATTGACATTTACAGATAGGCAAAGTAAGAAAAATGCTGCTTAAGAACTTCTTAGAGTTTGATTTAAGGCTATTTTGCTTGGCATATTGTGACATATGATACCGACTATTTGGGCTTTAGTGGTTTTAAAGCTTTCACTTTTTTAATCTCAGCGTCTACTGTTATTAAATAATTAGTCTGACACCCACGCCTCATAATTTACCACGACTTTGAACATTTTAACTGATACAAATAAAAAAAGATAAAAATCAAATTCTGCCCAGCCTATCCCTTAACCTGTACTTTGGAAAGAACATTCAAATACAAGCAACAATTTCTTTGACACTGCCAGATATCATCTCAAGTTACACTGATTTGCTTTATCTTAATGTACAGTGTAGGAAAATTGCTGTTATATAGTGAGTCACAAGCAAAATATTTCTAGTTACCTGTGAAGGAGACTACTACCCTGGTAAATATCAGCCTGGAATTTGCAAACAGAACAGCCAATTAAGGAGATTACCTGATCCACCCTAGTGACCTAATTAAACAGGAAGGGAAACTGAGTAGGAGGAGGTGAAAGGGCCTGGGTCGAGGTAGGGAAAGGGGAAAGTGTTAGAAGTGGGACAGCTGCTGTGTTTGTGGTTGCAGTACTGGGCAAAGATAACTCTTTCAGTGATGGGAGAGAAGTTTAGGATGACTATGGTGAGCGTAGGACCTCTGATAAAGTCAGGCCGGATGGCTTTAAAAGGGTATGCTAGGGCCGGTGTGGGGACCTGAAAGGGTTAAAAACCCTCTGCCTCATAGGCAGAGGGAAAAGCACAGGAGGGCAATTAACGGCACCTGGACCCACCTGGCCCAATGAAGGTAAAGTCTGATACCTGATAAAGTCAGGCCAGAGGTATTTAACCCTGCCTTCCCTAAAGGAAAGGGAGGGAACACTTGTAGTAAGGGCTGCTAGACGGTCTGGGCAGCTACAGGAGAAGGTTGTCTCGCAGGCCAGGAGACAGAGCTCTGCTACAGCCAGGGGTGGCAAGGTAGTTGGGGGTGTCCTGACCATAGAAGGTGGAGGTACAGTGTGAGACTCACCAGGGGGAAGCTGGCAAACTGCCACAGACCCTAATTCTGATTGCAATCAGTGGGAGTTAGTGGCTTAAATATCATTGAGCAGCTGCATCTGGGTGCTTGTAATGCTTGATTTCCTCCCTGTGAAAGTGCCCAGAACACAGAATAAGTGCTTGGAAGTCTTAATTTTTTAAGAACAGTTTTATATGTCTTAAATAGTTTTTAAAAAGACATTCACAGGTTTAACTCTTAGTGGGTTCAATTCTGCTCTCATTTGTTCCTATAGAACTAATTCCATGGCCTTCACTAGAAACCCATTGATTTTGCTGAGGATTAGAGCCACAAAAACCTTAGGTTATAGTTATACAACCTGCAGAAGCGAGTCTCAGAACCTGGGTTGACAGACCCCCCCCATCCCTAGGCATGAGAACCTAAGCCACAGAATCTACACAACTATTTTTAGCTTGATAGCGTGACCCCCATGAGAGAATCTGTTGACCTGGGCCATGAGACTTGCTGCATAGACTGCACTCACTGTGTAGACAACCTTAGGGATCTAACTGCCTCTTCTTATGGCAAAGTCCAACATGAAGGTGCCACTGAGCTCCCTAAAACCCGCAGTGAGCTACCACCTAATCCTGGAGGCACCTAAAATCCCTGGGTGCTTAAATTACTTCTATTAAAATCCCGTAGGCATGTAAAGGCTTGTCTATAGACGACAAGCAGGAAAATGAATCTGAATTAATTAAAGGTATGATTTAAAGTAGATTACTTAAACTGCATTGAACCCTTATGTGGACACTCTTATTCAGAATAAAGTGGCCTTTAATCCACTTTGTGGCTCTAGCACTTCACTTTGGAAGAGAATTAACCTAAACTGAATTAATGCCACTTTACTTCTGAATAAGAATGTCCACATGCGTTTAATACAGTTTAACCAATGCACTTGAAATTCACACTTTTAGTTAATTCAGATTAATTTTCCTCAGAGTCCCCATGTAGATGTGGCCTAAGTTTCTACATGCACATGGGTGCCTCAGTCTAGGTGCCTGGGAATCTAACTCACAACCAAGACCCAGTAGGATCCTCAGACTAGGCTGTCCCCCATCTATATCAGCCTGATCCAGTAGGCATGCTCAGAGCATTCCTAAATCTACACAACACAGCCAGTGATGGGTCTTCCATAAGAGTGCCCTGAACTCTGGGGTGTGAAGTATCCTAGTGCAGGCCTCTCTCAGTTTCCACTGTCAACGCTGTGTATTCCACTGTGTATAAATAATTAAATATTCATTGGAGAACCTAAGTCTCCTACATCAATGCCTTATCCAAAGGGCTATAGACTCGCTTTCACTCTCTCTGGCCAATGCACTCTCCTGAGAGGGGGGATCATGAGGTGGGAGACCCAAGTTTAAATTCTGTCTCCACAGCAGGCAAGAGAAGGAACCTGATGTTATTCCCCTACATCCCGAGTGGGTGCACTAAAAGATGTTAGGAGGCACCACCACCACCTCTTTTCTTGAAAAAACAGCTGAGGTGCCAAACTCCAGCAGAGGGTTCAAGGCTGAGAATCCCATAGTGCCTCCATCCAGCCTCGATTTGGGCACCTAAGTATCTCTGAGAGGCAGGCTTAGGCCACAACCCACACCTCAGCATTTCCTACTGGTTAGCTTAGTGTGCTGGTTTTTGAGGATCCCATTCTTAGGTGCCTAACTCTCCCCAGGCATTGTACAGAAAGAGCCCATGTGCCTAACTTGGGGCATGGATTCTACTGAGTGGCAAGGTGACAAAAATTAGGCCTTTCAAAGCCTAAATCTCTTTGTGGATCTAGCCCTGAGACCTTGCCCCCACCCACATGAAGCTCCATTGCTATCCTTGGGGTTTGTTAGCATAGGTAGGATAGAAGGATTCTAGATGTATCTGCACCCCCAGACCTGCCCTGAATATAACTTATATACTTGTGCTGGGAAATGATTTGGCCCCAAGGCCAAAGGCTTAATGTTAAAGGTGTGCTTCACTGCATACAACCTATGAGGCAGATGCATAGAGCATGAACATTTATGCAGGCCTTGTGGAACTGCTCTGTTGTACAACTGAACCATTACCCACCAGGTTCCAGGAAAAAGCAGCTGTTGGCATTTTACCACTGAAATAAGGGTCTGTGTCTTCCCAGTTCTATTTCTTATGCTTCAACCTAATTGTTATTCTAAATGTGATTATTCCCCAAAAGCCTGCTTTATAACAAAGTAGTTTGACCTTGGGATACCATTTACTTTGACCTGAATAGAAGAGCTTATTCGGACTTAATTTATAAACATCTGTTTCATGTAATCGGCCAATAATTCAGGATCTGCAATAACTCATGAGTATCATCCAGACATTAGCTTTATCAAATCATAATCAGCTTCTAAAAAGCTAGTCCCATTCAACCCTTCCTTGCATAAGTATGGTCATAACACATTCTGCAAGCTGATTATAGTATAGCATGGCATAAACTGCATCGCATGGCATAAACTGCATAGCATGGGAGCACCCAAATACATTATAGACTAGCTAGGCTATGGGAGAGAAAAACTGCAAGGAGGAGAAAACTTGGATGTAAAGCAAACATAGAATCAAGTGGGTCTGGTCTCCCAAACTTCAAGGGCTTTAAATTCCAGTCCACAGAAATCGTATTGACTTCAGGGAGAATTCCCCTCATGGGACAAGGGAGGTGACAATGTAACCAATTGAATCCTCAACAAACACTGGCTCTCCACAATGCAGGAATTTTCCAATCCCAGAGAATCCTGAGGTGGTGGTAAGTTCAAGCAGCTTCACAAGGTATGTCTACACTATGGGGAAAAGGTATATCTCGCCGCTCAAGGAGACATATCTGCGCTAGCTCTGTTGAGCAAGCATGCTAGAAATAGAGTGTCGTTATGGCAGTTCAAGCAATGGGAGGTGCTAGTTGCCCTGAGGAGCACAACAGGGCCACAGCCTCTTTGGCAAACGTCCATCAGAACCTTATGAAGTTGTCTTGTAGAAGGCAGCGCGGGCTCACAAGCTTACAGGCAGCTAATAACCTTCCCTATATGTCTCTAGCTACAAAAGATTGTTCTTTGTTCTAAAAAACACTTTGAGCCGGGTGCTCAGCTGACAGGAACTGCTGTGGCACCATTGAAGTGGAGGGTTTGGTTCCTTATATTGAAGTCTACAAATACCTTTAGGTAGGCAGCCGTGTCTGCTGATTCCCTTCTGAGACGTGATGCCTAGGTAATGCCCAATATCATGAGGTGCTGAATACTCCACTCCTTGCTGGAGTGATTGGAAAGCGTTCAACACCTTGAAGGGTCAACCCGTTAGGTTCAGTTCCTGCCACACGCCATGAATTCACTGAGAGACAGACAGAAAACTAGATTTTAAAGGCCTTGGACAAGCCCTTGCTGAAAAAGAGGTTGCTCCTCAAACTACTTGGGTATACTAGAACAAGAAAAACACTCAACAGAGAAGACGGTTGGGCAACCTTCCTTGATTCATACTTCAAAAGGGAAATTGAAAACACTCAGAAGGGAAGCAGCCATTTATCACGGGAAGGATGTTCTTATAAACAAACTAATACAAAACATATTAACGTCTTGCTGTTCTTAGGCTATTCTATATCTTCAGCACATCGCTAACTAGTAAGACGACAGAATAAACAGGGGTGTTTGGAGTGTTTTCCATGCAGTTTTGGAATGAGAGAGAGAGAGAAGGAAGAATAGCACAGCTGTAGCAGCTGTCCTCATATAAGAGCCACGAAACAGGTATTCCCCATCAGCAACAGGTGCTTAAGAGACTCTAGCACAAGAATGATATCTAGTGGCATGATAGGAAATGTGAAGGGCCAAGAAAAGATTATTTCATTCAATGGGAATTAAATACTGATCATCCTGAAACGTACTTCAACAACAATTTCTTCATGCAGATTCAGCTGCAAAGATAGATTATTAACAATTAAGTAGAAATCATTGATGAAATCATTTGCAACGATGCTAATATCTCCATTTTTTCTTGTTAATTGCTGGCATTCTCATGATTTTTCCTTTGCTTGTACACATTAGCATCCTCATCCTCTATTTACTGAGCATGGAATCTAAACAAACCAATAATCCAGATTCACCACTCCTCTTCTAGTTTTACACGAGTATCAAACTCAAGAAAGACAGAGGTGAATACGTTACCCAGTTTCAAATGTTCTTGGAACCTTCCATGTTAAATACTTTAGTTGACTTTAAATTCTACTTGGTATTCCCTATTGTTTTCCCTCATGTTCAAAGAGGTGAGGGGTACCCGAATTATTAATGGGCCGTGTGCACAGTCTTCAAGGGCTGTGTGATTAACTAAAGTGCCGTGTGCACAATCTTGAAGGTGCATAGTTAGAGGAAAGGGTGCAAGGCAGGAAAATAAGAACACTGGATTGGCTGGGATTTTTGTATATAAGACTTTCAGCACCACTCACAGATGCTGTCCACCCAGTAGACAGCCACATGTTCCAGTTTCATTGGATCAAGAAAGAAGAGATTGTGTAAGAGCTAACCTGTCTACTGTTCCTGCTCTGTTCCTGCTCATGTTCCCGCTTGTGTTCCCACTTCATCCATTTCAGCCTCAAGTCTGGGTCCCATGTTCATCTGTTCAGTCCTTGTGTGTCCAATCCTATCTCTGCATGCCTGGAAGACAGAAGTGACAAAGACTTCATTGAGTTCATTTAGCCTTTTTACCACATTTTGTAACCTTTGGGTCCTGGGCTTTAGGCCCTTTGGGCTCATGGACTTGTGTTACCATATTAATAACTAATTTAATTGTTTCACTAGTAGGTTTTTTGGTGCTCCCTGGTGAATCCCAGGTGATAGAAGCCAGAGAGGGTGAATCTGAAGCAGTCCTTTGGTAGTTATTTGGACCCAGTTATCAGATTGATTCTGGAGGGTAAGAAGGACCATTAACTCTGGGTGGGAGCGTGGGGCCTTTGTTTAATCCTAACCCCTTTTCAGTAACAAATACAGCCTGATGTCTCCATTTTCCTATGATTCTTCCCTGGGTTTTAGTTCAGGCTCTGAATTATTTTCACTTAGTTTTCCTTTAGCTGAACTCTAATGTGAACTAAACGTTCTATTTCTGTTTCTGTTTTCATTTAACCCTAGATGGAAATGAGCCCTCCGCTCCCCAAAAAAGACAAGATAATGACTCCTGGCCCATGTGTTTAAGAAACAAGATGGACAGCACATCTGAGGGAATGGACTGATGGGCTGGTGTGTATGTTACAAAGAATATTAACTCCCAGCCTTAAACTAAGGAACAGGCAGGAATAGATGCAGAGGTACCCCTGGAAATGACCACTCCAGTTCCTGGTGAGGATATATGGGTGTTAGGAATGGCCTGAAGAAAGACTGCACTGTATCTGTTGTACTTGTTCACATAGATTTTAAGGTCAGAAGGGACCATTATGATCATCTAGTCTGACCTCTTGCACAACACAGGCCACAGAACCTCACCCACCCACTC
This sequence comes from Mesoclemmys tuberculata, assembly GCA_007922155.1. Lineage (NCBI taxonomy): Eukaryota > Metazoa > Chordata > Testudines > Chelidae > Mesoclemmys > Mesoclemmys tuberculata. The sequence goes on along the minus strand of ML675631.1, from coordinate 24,565,282 downwards.
CTGTAATAGACCCCTCACCTATGATTGAGTTACTGAAGCCCTCAAATCATGATTTAAAGACTTCAAGGTACAAAGAATCCACCACCAAGTGACCCAGGCCCAACGCTGCAGAGCAAGGCGAAGAGGAGCTTCAGTCTCCACAATAGTCCATTCATTAAAAAAATATATGTTCCAGCTCAAGCACAGGTTATTGGGATCAATACAGGAATTAAGAGATGAAATTCTATGCTTGCTTGTATGCAGAAGGTCAGAATAGGTGTTCACAATGGTCCCTCAAAACCTATGCATAAAAATAAATATCCAAATGCAAACTTCAATATTCTTCTCCCCTCTTCCCTGTAGATATATTTCCATGAACAGAAGCTTGGGTGGCTTTTTCTTTACTGTAGGGCAAGAGGCAAGTGTGTTTATGAAACGCTGTGCTATAGAAAAGGAGTAAGAAGCTCATTTAGTTAAAACAAATACTCAGAGACAAATTGATTTTTATCACTTAACATCTGCACAACAGCTGGACTTATCCTGTGCTTCATCCACCCACTAGATCTTGTTACTGGACTCTCTGTTATTTGTAAGAAGCATTAAAACTAAAATCAAGAAAACATTTACAAATGGAGGGCAGAGATGCATTCGCTGAAGCTGATCTGTCCGTGCTTTGGCCACCTTTATACTTTGCACCCCAGGGGAGCCAAACGGCAAACAGTAAAAGCCACTTGCTGGAGATGCCATGTGAAGTTTATTTGTTTCCATGCCCATTAATTCCATGCTGTAGAGACTTTGATGTGATTCTGGATGATTCTTTCCGGGCTTTCCAACTGGAACAGGAAAACATCCATCAAAATTTACATTATTCATGGTCATTCCGCCAGTTCATGTACTGGACTCTGAATAGACAGCTTTTATTCTAACCACTCCTGGAAACAGGGTTTGGGTTGCTGTTCATGACATTATACAACACCTTTTGTTAGTGCCTGCAATGTATGCTTTTCAGACACTCGTGCTGGAGGACAAACACATGGGGCCAAAATCTCCAGTTAGGGTAAACTGATGTAAGATCATTGACTTAAAGGCAGCTACAGTATTTTATGCTAGCTGAGAAAGCTGGCCAAATTTATTTTATTGTACAATGAAAATTGAGGATCCCATTCAAATGCCGAAAATTGTACTTACATGTTCAATCATCTGGAATTTTACAGAAAGAAATCCTTTCCAAGGAATGTATTCAGGAGATCTGTATACCAAGTCTGCCAAAACATACTTTTATTAACTCTCTTTCATTAGGAAAAATGCTATTAAGGTGAAGGTTTCATTTTAAACCATTTAGCCAAGTTAGCTTAGGAACTGCAATATCCCTGCCTTTTTTACTTAACTGATATACATGGCTGAGGCCCACAAGTGACCCAGGAAGCAGAGTGTTTGCCAACCTCCATCTGGTGAGTGGACCTGTAGCCTCTGTGAGAAGGTTGGCCGCTCGTTCATTGGGCTCTTTTCCCACACTACAGCCAAGCATCATTGACTGATTTGTTGTGTTTCCTTTCATCTGTCAAGATGTTGGATGGCCATACATGCCATACAGGACTCATTATATAGGGTCACCTAGATATTGAAACAAGACAAAAAGGTTCCTATGATCACCAGAGAGATCATGAATAATAGTTATATATATAATCTACCTAGAGTTATTATAATCAAAGCCTGAAAAAGCCCAGATGTGACCATTTTCCGAGCATAATACAAGACCTACCTCTTCTCCAAAGCCATAACCTCAGTAACAAAGGCTGAAGAACAGAGGACGTCATTTTTCCTACATGAATCCTGATGAAAAGGAGGAGGCAACAGGTACAAGGGGGAAGAGACGAAAAAGGCTGAAGTGACAGCAGTTGAAGCACATTCTGAAGAAGTGTAGAGTCCTTTTTGGACAATTTCAATGCCATTCTTCATGTTGTGTCTGATGTTATGGATACTGTGGTGAGTGCATTGGACATGACTGAGATAGAGGAGGCAAGAAAGAGACCAGAGCTGGCTGAAAAATGGAGATGTTTCCACAGAAAATTTTGACAAAAAACAACAAAGTTTTCATCAAAATTTGAAGACAAAAAAAATGTGTTGTGGGGAGGCAGTGAATCATGGAAACTGTAGTCTAGGCAGGAAGCCCAACTCACTGAAAATGAAGTCATGAGGCAACTGAACTATGACTCTCACACAGCACTACAACTGCATTTCCAAATTGAAATATTTTGGTTTTCAGATGCCATATTTTGAATTTTGGATGCTCAGACTTTCAGATGGAAAATCAAATTTGCCTTGAAAACAGCCACTTCTCACCAAAAATGTTTCCAGCAAAATGAATTTTAGCCAGCCTTTTGACAAGACATCATTATCACAGTAGGCATTAAGGCCATACAAGTGACGGTACATTTCTCAATATTCCTTTGTCTACTGGATACATCATACTCTGTTCTACATGGACCAAAATACAATTGTTTGCCTCAGGCTCATGGTTAATGAGCTGAAAAAGAATCATAAGTGACATCTGCTGGAGCAATGTTACGGGTTTGCCCCAACCTATCACATTTAGGGCAGTACTACCAGGAAATTTGATCTTATTTCCTAAACGTACAATAGGTCAACACTGATTGATATTGTGTAACAAAACCCACGTAGAAAAAAAAATAGTTCATAAAACAGTTAAGGTCAAATATGCTATACATAATTACTTATTATTTGCATTATATTGTATCTATGCTCAATTTCTTGCCATCAGCTTACTTTTTAAAAGTATGGGGAGTTTCGAGCAGAAAAAAAGACAAATTTAAGGAAAAAGCTTGAGAATCTGTCATGGTGATTTGATTATAACTGTGGGCTTACTATGAAAATGCTGCATCTCACACTCCTGACTAAGCTGCGATTCAGGATCAACTTCCTTTGGCCCAGCTGGAATTGAGCATAAGTAAAGGGCCAGTAAGAAGTGATTAACAGGATCCCTGCTTTGGCTGGTTTTTTTCTCTCATGGCATGCTCATTAAAGAATAGTTTAGTTTCTTCCTTTGACTAAAATTGTTCATATTTGGGGCACTGCTCTTCTGGGCTCACACATATCTGATGGGCTGTGACTTTTTTATTGAAGGTATTGCCATCAGATGTCTCCAGTCATGAAGACTGCATTGTAAACAATGTTAAAGAAAGCATTCCAACAATTTTCTTCACCACTGTCTTTCTTGCGTATCTCCTTCTGGATCCTTGCACTGGATCCACTCCCCGCCCCAGCTGGAACTTGGCACAGGAAGTTAAGAAGCAGGAAACTTTTGTCTCTCTGCCCTCGGGATAGCACAGGCAAAGTAAAGAGTTGCTATCTTTAGCCCCTTTGCTTTACAGTTAAGAGGAAGCATCTCTACAGAACCACTGTAATGCTAGTCCACACTGGCAGGTGGCACTGCTAGGCAGTTTTCCAGGCAGCAATAAAGCTCTATAGACTTCTACAAGCACTTGGGGGGTGGGGGGAGAGTTGCTCTCTTGAAAGGGCAAAAGCTTCATGAAATGGGGTGGTTGCAGTCTGTCTGTTTCTTTGGCATGTTACGTTAATCAAATATCTTTTGCCAGCACACGTTCATTCTTTGTAAATGATCTTCCGATGCTCCCTTGTATTGTTACCCTCATCGTAAATATTTATACATGTAGCTCTCAGCTACAGCCTTTAACCAACACATGCAGTGGCAACAGGAGAACACACTGTACTTGCTGACGACTGCCAATTATCTGACTAGTTTGCTTTCATGCCCTATACCTACCGGCCAAGTGCCTTCAATCAGAGAACTTCCCTCTTCCCATACCTCCGTTCGATTCAGAGTAATACATATCCAGTAACTATTGCATGTAACAATTCAGGAGACCTGTGTCACTGCCAGTTAAAACACTGAGGGGTTATTCATGGCTTCAAGCTCCTAGGCACCAGAATTTCTGCTTAGAAAGCAGACATTTCACTCTGTTGATGCAGTTTCAAGAGACCAGCTTCCTAGCCACATCACCAGTCCCAGCATATGGGTTTAGTTAGGAATTAATGCAATTACAAATAGGCACCACTGTACCCGCAGGGGAAGGATACGCTGTAGACATTCAGCCCAGATCCTTGGTGACGCAGGCCCTGATCCTGTGTCATTTAAGTCAATGAGAGTTTTGTCAATGACTGTCATGGAGAGGCCCAAACCAGAAACCCAGTCAAACAAGTGAGTACAGTCAGAGATACTGAAGGTTTACTAAGTGGCTACTATACAAGTTGCACATAAATGGCAAGCAAGGAGATTTTTAAAGGCACAGTTACGAGTTAGAAGCCCGACTCCTCTGGGCACTGAATTCAATCACATTACTGCCCTCTTCCTAGTCCTCCAATTGTGATGACTGTGATAATGTGCTTAGACAATTGCTCCTGTTCCTTTTCTTTCCTTCCCTGCCTCTTCCACACAGGAAATCAGTTAATGTCCCTTCCCTCTCCCCCCCACCTCGCCCCTTCAGCATAGTCTTCATTCTGTGAACGGTTCCACAATTGTTTAAGATTGCGGGTGGTTCCCTTGACTTCCATGAAGTCTTACTCTCTCCAGAAGGACAACTGAAAAAATCAGGGTGGTTAATAAAATGCACAACTCCAAACAGGACACGGACACAAGTTCGGCATTGAAATTCAGAAGCGAAACCAGAACAGGCTCTGGAGTGTAAGCAGGATTAAAAGTGCCACCTAAAGGACAGAGGAATGCAGGACACCAAGCAAAGCCCTTACTTGTGGGTGGGGAATTCCCATTTCTAACCTGTTTGCTGGGGGTCAGAAGGCATTTGTCTATGGAACCTGGAAACAAAGAAAAAGAAAGCGACGTAGTCAAGAGACAAACAGCAAATCAGAATGTGTTGGAGAAGCAAGTATGACGCTGTCCCCAATAAAGCAGCTGCTAACAGACATCAATCCCTTATCAAAAAGTGACCCAATAAGAAAAATTAAAGAGCTGTTGTCTTACAATACAACCAAGGAAGACCAGAGGATTGGACCATTGGACTCCAGGGTGTTCAAGGGACACAGATTCTTCTTCAAATTCAGGTATACATGATTCCAAAACCAGAACATGATATGTTTAGATTTTATCATGTTTAAGTTGATATAAGAGACTCCCCCCATGCCGCTTTCCTAACTCCTCTAAAAGCTCCAGATCAAGGCACAGAATGCCAATGGTGGACCTATTACTGGGGCCAATTTTACAGAATGTTTCCCTGGTTTACGTGAGGTCAGCCGCAACTGGGCTGGAAGGAAGGTATATACTAACAAAGCCAGTCAATCCCAATAAAGGAAAACTATTTACAAAGTCTTCTGAAAATCTACAGGTAGCTTGGATGATTAAGAGGTCCAGTGTGGTTATTCTGACATGAAATTATGAGTCTGTTAAAGCGGCACTCTGCCAGTGCTTAGCAGAGTGGGCAGAGAAATAGGATATTCAGCAGTGAGACAGCGTTCCCTAAACTACGCCTCCACGTTCTAGCAAGCTCACTTTTCCAAAGCACCTTCCTCTCACAACTGCTAAGTGGATCAGGGACACGCCAGCTCAGGACTGGCGATGGTAGTTCAGGCATTGATGCTTTTGGCTTGGAGGCAGACTGGGGCCAAGCTGACGGACATGCAGAGAAGAGCCCCTCTACAAATAATATAGCCAATAAACACAACCTGTGCCTTATAATCTAGCATTGGGGTGGGAAGAGACATGTATCTATAGGGAATTACAGATTTGTTTGGAAGAAGAAGAAAAAGAAAAAATTGGCTCTCCAGCAGCTGAAATTGAAATTAAAGGAGAGAACCTATGTATTCATACTCTCCTCTGCCTCCTCTGCAGAGTATAGAAAGGGATTCCTTGGGAATAATAATAGAAGCAGATGGAGCCAGCTCCTTTTAAACACAGATGTTTTTGTTTGAATCTTGTAGATCAGCAGTGCAATGTAAGCATGGTACGCCCCCGAGAGCGCCTGCAGACACAGTGGCAACAAAGTCTATTAATTTGTGAAAACCAGCTGATTACTGCTGCGGCATTCTACACCCAGAGCTTGGGTCGCTATGATTCAGTGTAGCTCCAGGTGGGGATGAGGGGGAGGCAACGATGGGAAGTGTGTAAATTGCAAGGCTTCCCCACTTGTTTTTAATTAAAGGCCAAGATTACAAAAGGCTGGAAGGGAGGGTGATAATAATAAGAAGGGAAGGGGGAACATCAGCCCAGCGCGGTTTACAGCTTCGCTCCATGAGGCTTTGATGCAAATTCAGCATCTGCCAAAATTACAGCACCCAGAGGAGAGATATATAGTTCTTGCCCTTCCGCCCTGTGACCCACCAGCAGCACCACCACAGGACTTGCCGCCATCTGTTTCATGTTGAGAGCAACTCCCACCAGTGCCGCTGGGCTGGAGGCTTTCAAAGGCCTTTGTATGCAATGGAAACATCCCTATATTGATAAATGTGTCTCCTGCTGCGAAATAACCCATTTATGCAGAACATGCAGGCAAATCAGTGTCGCACAGCTGATGTTTCTCCTTTCTGCGCACTGCAGCTTTGAGTGTCCAGAGCTGCTCTTGCTCGGCCAGTGGGTCACTTGGGAAGTGCATTCGTGCAAATAGCCCACACTGTGCTCTCTCTCTCACTTTCACTCCCCCACCCCCACACATTTATATATCTATTTTTATTTATTTATTTATTTTTGCTTTATTGTTCCTTTCCTGACTCTCAAACTAAAGCCAGCCGGCCAGAATGAACATTTTGCTCTGAATATGGGAATCCAAACAATTGGCAGTCCTTGGGGCAGGAGAGAAGCCCTAGTCCTTAGCAAGGGGGTTGTGACTCCCTCCCACCAGGTAGAGATTCAGATTTGTTCTCTGTGACAGGAGGTATGGGCATAAAACCCTCACTGACCCTGGACAAGGAAGTACACACATGCATGCACATACTACACACCCATTCTGTTGACTATGTCCCCAATCCATTGAAAAGACTCACATTGATTTAAGCAGGCACAGGATTTGGCCCTCAGCTTACTAAAATTGTAGAAGAACTGCTGCTGTCTTCTCCAAAGAGGAATTGCCTTTAAATGCCCATTTTACTTGAGATCAGCAATAGGAAATGCATCAGATGATATTTTATAGTGGCCGATGTCCATGGTGAAAGGCAAGGCTGCCATGAGCCCCTCTTCCTCATATTGTTTCAGGGAAGAAGAGTCACGCACTGCCTGGGGATCCTCAGCTGGTTCCCAACACAAATAACATGCCCACAAGAGCCACAAATGGCGAGTGGACAGAGTGGGTGTGGGAGACGTAGCCTATTTCAGCACTGCACTAAAGCACACTAAAGAATTCTTAGCGCACCCAGCAAAGTCTATGTGGAGCACTGTGCAGCGCATTAATACACTTCAGAAATCACACCCCTGTAGTGTGCATTGCCACATGATGTAGCTGAACCCTTAGTTTCTCCCTCCTTGAACTGCCCAGGTCCTGTGGGCTAAGAACAGGTCAGTGCAAAGTACACTTGCTAGCACTCCCGTGCCAACACAGTTCACGGCTCTGTTAGGAAAGAATATTTATCCAAAGCTCACAGTACGTCTTTTCTCTGCACGCTGGAAAGAATCCAGAGACGGAAAGAAGAAAGCTGTTAGTGACTATCAATCCCCAGTTCCTGTTAACAGGCCTCCACCTGCCCTGCTTTTCTAAACCGAAAAATAAAATTCAAAGTTTCAGTCCCCAAACCCCGTATGCCTATTATTGAATCAAACGCTTGGAGCTAAACGCTTTCCCATGCACATGGAGTCCTCACTAACGCTTAGCTATGACTGGAGGGGTGAGGAGCAAGCTGGATAACAGGAACAAAAAGCAATTTAGGACCACCTAAGTGGCAGCAGAGTCCTGGCTCCTGCCCGGTTAGTAACAGCCAGCTGGAGAAAGAAAGGGAGAGCTCTCAAGCCGCTAGTAAAGGGAGAAGTACAGTAGTCACTGGGGATGAGACTCCGTATTGTATAGCAGGGGAGAAATACAGGTCTCATCTCTTTGGAAGAGTTTGCGGTGGGACAAAGTACCATCACCACCTCACCCCTTTTCTCAAACAACCCCAGGGCCCAAGAATAATTTTTTCGGGTCCAGTACAAACTTGTAACACGGGCCCCTTCCCACACACACATACCGCAATCCCTCAGCCCATATGTACATTCTCCTGAGCCATGAAAATGGTTTTCCGCATGGTAATGGGGGTTGCAACCTGGGCCAGGCCCCCCAGGGCCTATGGTCCCGGGTAAAGTGTACACTTTTTCCTCTCCAAGTGTGGGCCCTGAACAACCCCACTGGCTTTTGAGAACTGGTTTCCCATTCATTTCAGTGTCCATTTCAAAACTGCCCTCATTGTTTTCACAAAACTTCTTAGCCTTACTCCAGTCTTCTTTATGGTCCTTGTTTCTCAACTAGCACAGGGTTCCTCTTTCACAGATTCTGGTCCTGTTGGTACAAGAGCATTTCCTCTGCAGCTCTTGCTGTCTGGAATCGCTTCCTCTTTCACTGATGCTCCACCTCCTTTCTAATCACAGCAGAAAACATTTCCCCCTCCTTGCCAGTACTGCACCTGAGTTTCTCACCCAGTCCTCTGCCATTAATCATCATTTAAGTATGACATCTAGAGCTGGTAATATAAATATTGTCCATGGGACATTTAAAATTTTTTTCATTTCTAGAAATTTCCCATATAAATTTTTCAGTTTTTTCAATAAAAATCTGAAAGCCAAAAAAGTTTCACTTTTTGACAACTGCTTTGGGTAAAAAAGAAAAAGAATTTAAGAGAAGCAATAAAAACCAAAACATGAAAATGTTGACCAAAATGGGGGGAAGGTGGGTCAAAAAGCCATTTTTCATCCAATAAAAATGTTTTGTTGAAATAATTAAGGCCACCTGTCCTACCAGCGCATTACTTCACTCTATAACAGTGCTTTGGGGATCCAGTGAAAGCCTATGGTTGTGAAAAGAAAGGGTCAGATTGGAAACAAAAGCTCATCTATCTACAGAACAGCTAAAATGTACATTGGATTCCCAAGAGTGCCCCACCACTGACCTTCAAACTAACCTGGATTGGCCAAGGCAAGTTGGTCTCCAGTCCTTGCTGTTCTCTGTACAATCCTTTTCTTCAGGAGAGCCTGCTTAGCTGTGCCAAAGTCAGCTGAATCTGACATAGTTTTTCTCCACTGAAGACTGTTGCCCCCTAGGGATTGGACTGAGCCCAACCAACATAGTTGACCTGAGACGTTAGGTCGGCTCCCCGACATGAAACACTGGCACAGGCAAGACAAAAATGAGAAGAAGGAGGAACAGATGTACCTTTCTGTATTATTGCACACAAAAAGGCTGGCCTTAGAAATCCCACCAATATTTATTTTTCCAGTGTCTGAATCACTAATATTTAGCTTTTGGCAACATGAATCTGTGACTCGCTAATATTTACTTCAGAAAGACTTTTTAATAGCATTTGACTGATCTCCCTGGTGGAAGAGAGAATGGAGACGCCTGTTGTCAAACAAGTAGGGAACCCTCCCTGAGTAAACTTTTTTGGTTACCATTTCAACTGGTCTGCTGGATTCTTTTATACTCCTGAACGTCTAATGCTGCAGCCCTTAGACTGGCAATATTCTCTCCCAATGGCTCTGCTGTGGCAAGACTAATTTTAAATCTGGCTCTCACAGCAAAGAAAATAAAACACTTTTTTTACTGGCAAATCTGTGTTCAGACTACAGGAGTTGACTGCAAGTGACACACACACAATTTCTTTATTAGGGACTGAGCATTAATTTTACCTGAGGTTGTATATTATTTAAAGTGTGGGCGTGCGTGAACTTTGACCTGATCAATATGAAATGTTCTGATAATTTTTCCTCAAAAAGTTTGACAACATCAACATATTCTTGCAAAACAACTTGATTTAGTCAAATCAGCAGTTTCCAGCAGAAAGCCGTTCCGCTGGAAAATGTCCCACCAGCTCTACTTATAAATCACTTCTCTTTGGAACAGCCCATCCGTCCTCCTTGACCCGTTTAGCTTAGCTTTATCTCACACTTTCATCTTGAAAGGAAAACACATCCTGATTCCTTAACTGGGTCTTTGACGCCAAGATTGTTTTACAACTCTGTTGAGTAGAAAATAGATTTCCCTGCTCTCTAGCAAAAGTTTGTCCTCAATATCATTGGGACGGTGTTAATTCCCTGGTACTCTCAGCTGCTTCCTCCAAGCTCCAAACATCGCACTCTTGGAAGGGTGTGGCAAACGCATAGGTGGGCAGCTGTTAAAATGTGGTCCCCATGCAGCGACAGGTACCTTGCTCTATGACTTCTCTTTACGATAGTCCCAGCCCATGTTAACATTTCAAACAAGCAAACTTCATGCTTTTTCCCAGGCTGCCCCTTCATGCCTGACAAGAGCATCCACAAAGCCACTCATGTTCCGCTTTAAAATTCTCCCTTGCTATGATGCCTACAAAACATCTTGACCATGGCTAGCCCGCTGGTGTTCTGAGACACTGCTTCCCATGTTGCTTCATGTTGTCTCATTGTTTCTTTGTGCTTCCTTTGTGTGTCCTCAGTCTGTTTTCTTTCATCTTATACTTGAATTGTAAGCTCTTTGGGGCAGGGACCAACGTTTTATACTGTTTCTGTACAGAATCCAGCACAATGAGGTCCTAGGTGCTACCAGAATACAAATAATTATTTTTTAATCTGCCTTCATCCCTCCTTTGGCCCTTAACTAATAATGACTCGATCCTTGCCCCACCCTGGTGAGGTGGGTATTCACCTCAGTTTCAAAGGTGAGCCAAAGAACTAGGCCGTTTGCTCAAGGCCAAAGAAGAGGCAATGTTAGGACCAGGAGGGTCCCTCAGGAATTCCTAGTTCTCTACTCAGCATGCACTTGTTCTCTCAGGGTCAGATTTTCAAAAAGGTCCCAGCTCTCATGCTTGTTCTAAGATGGAATGACCAGGGGGGCTGTGCTCTTTTGAAAATCGGCTCCTCTGTCTTGTTGGTGTGGTACATAAGTCAACTGGGAGAGTAACGCAGACGTTCCCTTCATTATCTTATGGTGTATCACACATCAGGCACAGGACTTTCAAAAAAAGCAGCTGACATAAGAACCTTAATGTTAGAGAATTTGGCCCACTTCTCTTAGTAACAGATTCTGAGTGTTTATCTGCCACTGTCTCCTTGACTGATCTCCCACAGCTGTTAACAAGAGGGGTCCTGGGTCTGTGATGGACAGTGCTTTTGTGATGTTTGCAAAGAGTTCCTAAGGACTTCGTTGGTTTTGTGAGCTTGGACCTCGATCATCTTTAGTTCTTAGCCATAATGTTCCTTCTGTACTCTGACTTTTAACCCCACTATCAATAAACTTATATTTAAATCTGACATTTAAGAGCACTGAGATGTGCTTGGTTCTGAAGGAGAGGGGAGCTGAGGGAAACTGCATGCAGCATTTGACTGCACGCCAACTGCACAGCTGGTGATGAGCAACAACTCCAGAAGGGGGGTTGTATAAGGGATACCTGGCCCGTTGATTCAACTTAGCACCCCTATTTTATCACAATCGAGAAGATGTAGAGGCTGGCTTCCATTTACACTGGGGCACCTTTACACTGCTCTAAAATGGCATAAATGTCTTCTAAGGGCCTTAAAGAGAAGCTTTAGTGTAAATGAGACTCGGGCCCATAGCTGGCAAAGTGGTTTTGAAAACCTTGCCCAGCTACAAATCATTGCAGGGCTCAGAAAGAACACACCTACATAGGGACGCACGGTGCTTTGTAGTCATAGCCTCAGATGATTTCAGCACATTATGGAAAAGAAAGTAGTTGAGAAACCGGATGGTTCAGAGACGCTGCAATGTGCCATGGGAGCCTTTTGCGGTTAGACTGCCGGTTTGACTCAAGCCCAGAGGAGAGACGCTTCCAACAAGGAGTCACAGCCCCTACGACTGCAACTTAGTCAGCAATTGCAGCCCACGTGAAGAGATGACCAAGCTATGGAAAGTAATTCTCCTCTTACCCCCGAGGGTGGATGACACATTCTGGGATGTAATCCAGACCCGTGAGGGGCTGTGTCACTGCCTGCCCCCAAACTTGGGTGTCTTGCAATGCTTCGCTGCTGTAGCTCCCAACGTGGGCCACTCACAGTTTGCCAGCATGCAGATCACACCGTCTATAGCTACCGCCCTGGTCCAGCAGCAATGACCTCCAGCACCCCGTCAGCAACACTCCAGTCACACTCTGACTTCCACCAGCCTTGGCTACTCCTTGCAGGGTGACCCCAACACACTCCGAGTCCTGGATTTTCCTCAGAACATGTGTTCAGGAAAATCAGGAAAATGTGTTGCCTTAGCCATCTACACTGTTCACAGCATTTTATCCTGAATCACAAGTCACATAGCAACACTTACCACCATCTTCCAGAAAGCCCTCAGAGTAAAAACGGGAAACCAAATCAACATAGTTGCCTGGCAAAAATGCTCCCCAACAGCCATTCTCTTCCCTTCTTTTTTGACCAGTGGATTTTGTCCCAGGGATTTACTCATATGGCTCATCCATACAGCCCTGAGTAATAGTAACTATGTAGATAGTTCACGCTATGAATAGCTTTTGTTGGCACGTGCAAGGTAGAACATGTATCTTAAGCAGAGATAAGAAGACAAAAGGGCAGATGCTCAGCTGGTGTTAGTTGTCATAGCTCCATTGAAAGCAATAGCAACTGACACCAGCAGAGATTCTGGTCAGAAATATCAGTGAGTGACTCATAAGACTACAGACAAGGCCCTGGGTTCCCCCGTATGGCAAGCTAGACCTCAATTTTACAGCAAGGGCCCCGGGTGTTTTCCAGTTGCCTGGTGCAGCAGATGGAAAGTTCTACAGCAGCTTCATTTAGATGAAGAAATAGAGGTTTTTTAATGGATTAACTATGGAAATGATTATTACAGTCCACATGGCAGTCCATGAGTATTTATTTTGCTATTACATTCAATTCATATAATCCTGCCCACATTTTAAGTGGGCCTCAGGTCTTGTCATTGACTGTAGGTTTTGGGAACAGAAGAGGACAGTCAGGGCTTTTGTATCCGGGAGGCATAGGTGGCAGTTTGGGATTGTGGAATAAGCACATTAGCTACCAGAAGTGTTTTGCCAAAATAATGTGCATTGAAATAGTTAATCCTGCTGATATGTCTGGTGTCATTTTTTTTCCAACAGTAATAGCCCATAAAGATGATTGGGCAATTCATACCTCCCAGAGCTAGTGTGTCAAGCTGGCTGCAGACTAAGACAAACTTCGCTATGGGCTTTTCTACACAGGGCACTCAGGAAAATTAATCCAAATTAAGTAAAGGTGTGAATTTAAAGCGTACTAGTTAATCCACATTAAGGCCCCTGCTGATAGGAGTAGGGAGCTACTATCACAGTGGCCTCAAAGGACAGAAAAGGGTGGCATGTCTGGGTTTTTGGACATGACAGTCACCCTGGGTCAGCTGCGTTTGGGTTTGCTGCCTGAGAAGCCCCCATTATGTCCTGATGCATCTCCTTCTCCTGGGTCTTTCTCCTGTCCCTGGGTCTCCATGCTTCTGCCAAGTCGGCCCTCCAGGCCCTTTGTTTGCAATATGATGCAACATTGGCTTGCAGGATCTTGCTGACCATGTCCTTTGCTAGTCCCCTTCCTTCTCTTCCTCATCAGGGTCAGGTGTTCTGTGGGCATGGAGGGGGCACCATTCAAGGCCACAACGGCAGTGGCTGCTGATAAAAACAGGCAGGCATAGCACTGGATTTACAGTCACAAGGGAAATGAAAAGAAGTTTCAGAACTCCCTTCTCAATTTCCCCTAAAGATTTTTAATAAAAAATGCTTATTGACACTTCAAGCCTTGGCCCAGCTCTGCATAGCACAGGTCTCCAGCCCATGCCATGGTGACTCTGGCCAGCCAGGGGTTAGTGTCAGGAAAGGGATTTCACTTGCATGACTAATAAAATTTCAGTCCTAGACCATGGGTATGGATATAGGGCAAATGACACTGTTTTCGACAGTCAGTGGTGATTTCAGCTAGCATCTCACTCAGGAGGGTAACAAAGGCATAGAGAACTCGGCTGCTCCTGCTGTCCCAAACCCACCTGGGCCTGAACATCGCTAGGCTATTTAATGCAGTGGGCCAGCTGAACTTGTCACACAGCGGCATGAGAAAGCGTCCTACTGGAGAGGAAGGAATAAGGCTGACATCCCTAGAAACCTTCCGGAAAGAACTGAGAGGACCTCCATGAAAGTTTCATTGAGCCCCTCTCCAAAGAATTCAAGGGACATCCCAGGGTACATAAATGAACTACTTCGCATGTCCACCTGCCTAACCCAACAGGGGAATGCGAAGCAGATAGTGACGCCTCCCGTTTGTTGTACCGCTGCTGCTTCTTGTATGAACAAAACAACGAGGAGTCGACACCTGGGTCACACCTTCGGGAGATGACGGGCACCATCTTTAAATTTAAACCTTGTAAGGGGCAAATACAGGCACGCACTCACTTGAGGTCCCTGCCCCTTCATTGGATTCATCTGTGCTCCACTTTCAAGACTGTGCTGGAGTCTCAAAGAAGGTCCTGCCTCACAGCTTAGCTGGACCCCTTCCCCCATCTTCCCCACCTCCTCCTCCTCATTGTTCATGGCTAGGGTCTCTGTCTCAGGCACCTCCGGGGTATCCATGCTGGTTTGTGTGGTGCTGCTGGGATCTCTGCCAAGCATGGCATGCACATTGTGGTAAAGGAGGCAGGTCTGCATCCGATCAGTTGTTGACCTCCCTGGCCTTGTGGTATGCCCTTCTGCAGTTCCTTCACTTACATGTGACACCACTGCTGATCCCTGCCAGACCGCTTTGCCTGCATCTCCCATGCAATCTTTGTGGGAGATGTCCTCATTTCTACAGCTGGTCCACAGCCGGCCTAGCATAGCTTCTTCTCCCCGACAGGACCAGGAGAACTAATAGCTCCTGTCCACTCCAGGCATGAATGTGTCTAGTACATGGAGCTGGCCTGGTCAATCAGCCAGTTGCACACAACAAGGGAGCACTGCTAAATATGCTCTACCAACACTGGCAAACTGGCAATCAGGAAAAGGACATTTCAAAAACACGTGGGAGGTGTCCAAGGCAGCCAGTGGCTTCTGTTTACACCTGTGGACAGATCAATCACTGTCACAGAGAATAGGACATTGTGGGACCTGAGCTGATGGAGAACCGTTAGAGCCGGGTCTACATTTACATTGTGGTGAATTAGGTAAGACAACTAGGGCTCCACACCCTTCAGGAAGGTGGTTTTCCTGCATTGATGCAATGGGGCGCTTATGTCGGCTAGAGATAAATTTGAGTGTAGACACAAGTCAATCTAATTTTGTAGTGTAGACCAGGCCCATGTGCTGTATTTACCTACTCTCCAGGGTGTAGTACAGATTCATAGATTCCAAGGCCAGATGGAACCATTGTGGTCATCTAGTTGGACCTCCTGTATTATACAGGCCACAAAACTTCCCCCAAAATAATAGATTCCCCTCTGTGCCCATTCCACAGAAGATGAGAGTCTGGTACAACTCCAGCTACACAGCCTGGACCTTTAGTTCAAGCTGTAGAGATTGATGCAGTCAGGTTTGGAAGTCCCTGGCTCAACCTGCAGTATGCTGGCCAAGATGGCAGCTGTCACATTTGCACAGCACGAAGCACAATAGGGTCTTAACTGGAGTGTCCAGATGCTAAAGTAATATAAAGGCACAACCCGCCCCCCTCCGCGTCCCCCAACATTAGCTATCCCAGGCTCAGCCTCCTCAATAAAGCCACTGAACAATTAACATTAAAAGCCAGGGGTGGGCATTTGCATTTTGATAGGTTTTGTTCCACACAAAATTCAGAAACCAGACCAAAGCCTTCTTTACTTTTCTGCATTTAGAAAAAAATGATAGTTTTACAAACAAAAGTACAGCCCCAGAAAGATCGTGCACAGGCAAAACCCATTTTTACAATACACTTTTGCACATAGGAAGTAGTAAAAACAAAAACCCGTTTTCCATTAAAAAAAAAAGCAAACACATGAACTTTAGGCTGAGGCAGCCTCTGGTCAATGTCTATTCAAATCGATATCTGCTTCAAAGCCAGGTCATAGAAACAGAAATGCAGCTATTTGCGAGGGATTTTTAATGATCTAATTCCCAACTTCAGTTGCTTTATAATTTAGATGTGACACAAAAATAAAAACCAAAGTGACTTCCCTTATGTTTGGGAGGGCGGGGGTGTTTTTCACACCCCTATGCTGTTCTCCCACAGTCACACGGACCATAGTGAAGAAATCATAATAGGGGCTCAATTCGGACACTCTGTTGTAGCACTCTGAGTAGCACTTTACTCTGTTAATGGTCCCCTGGACTTCAGGCACTATGCGCCAGATTGCTTCCAATGCACGTTGACTTCAGTGGGACTACTGATAAGGTCCTGATTCAGGAAAGCGTTTGGGGCAGCATTTAAATAATTGCTTACCTTTAAGCATGTTCTTAGATCTCATTGTCTTAACTTTAATCATATGCTCAAGTCCCAACTCAATGGTCCTGAATCAGGGCTGAAACGAAGAACTTTTCAACTAGAGTGAGGATGTGGGACAATATTTAGGATGTCCTAAATTTTTAGCATGCCCAACCAACCAAACCTGAACTGCTGCAGACCTTCCCAAGGATCTTTCCCCTTTTCTTTAAGAAAACCAGTTATCTGCAACAAAAGGCATTGCACCACATACCAGCCAGGTGAGAGACACTTAAATCAACATGCCTCAGCGCGTGCAGGCTTTTTTCTGTCCCTTTGACCAAAGAGCTAGTTATGTTCTCTGGAAATCCATATTTCTCTGGAAATATGTGGAAATGGATTCTTTTCAATGGCAGTTGTGTGAGATGATGTTTCTCACTGATTTTATTGGTGCTGAAATGAAACTTACTAGCTAGCAATGATAGCTTATGAGGCCTCCGTTCAGTAAGGTGCTTAACACCAAGGTGTCCTGGGCCCAAATTTTCCTAGGTATATAGTGCCAGACACCTGTTGATCAGGCACGTACTTAAGTTCCTTGCTGAATCAGGGCCTAAATCAGGACGTTTGATAAGATAAAGATAAGGACACACTGCACCTTAAAGGTCTATTGAAACGTTAGATTGAAAAATGCTTTTGTAAGACAGAGGTAAAAATCAGTAAATATTTGGCTAAAAGCAGAGCCTATCCCATCTAAATATGGGCAGCCGGTGTATACAATAGAACATAACTAAAGATACATGACCCTTCCTAAATATGCTGGAGATATTATTTAAACTAATAGCACCCAGGACCTCAAAGAACAATTGCTCATCGAAGTCTTGATTTATCAGTTGTACAGGATACATGCAACTAAACAGAGCCACAGATTTACATTAATACCAGTTTCTGAAAATCCAAACTGTTTGGCTGAAGGTATTCAAGCTACCAAATAATTATATAATTTATTTGATAAAACTTAACTTTTTTATATTGGGGTATTAACTCTTTCTCCTTCCTCTTATGCAAGAAAGATACATTCCAGGTCAATTCAATTTGTATATATGCTGCTTGATGATTCTCAGATTTTCCTGTTGTTCTGTTCCAAATTTCTTTCCATCCTTCTACTGCAAGGAGAATGATTCTCACTGACAGAGTAATGGAGCAATGATATACTACCTTGACTGGGATGTACAAGACAAGTAAACACGAGCCCAATCCAACACCCATTAAGTCAATGGACAGGCCATTGACTTCAGTGGACATTTGATTCATCCTTATTATGTTTTCCAGTTCTATCCTCTGCTATTGAAGGTGTAACTCCTATCTGACCTATGGAGGCCACAGGTTCATACTACAAAATTTGGTGGGATTGAACTAAACTGTTTGCTATTATATTATTCATAATGGACAAAACAAGGAACCTGACTTATCTCATTGCCAAGATTTCAGTCACTTCCAAACAGGCACTTTTATGAGATCCATTTCTGCTGTTTTTCACATCAATTGACCTTGAAAATTTATCTGGTTTTTCTTATGATAAAGCAAACACAACATACCTTAAAAGACCACATTAAATAAATAAGAATGCGTGTTAAATTAATTTACCATAATCATTCCAAAAGTAGGTTTGCGGTATATAACTTCTTGAAAACGTGCAAACCTGGTTTTAAATGTTATGAAAGGTCTCTTTCTAAACTCAGATTTCACAAGGAATGGAAACCTCAATTATGAAACAAACAGACTAACACATATCATTTCCTTGCTGATTTCAAGGGGTTTAAAAACTAAATAAAATAAGTGCTTATCCATATAATGCTAGTGATCTACATTTTGGAATAGGTTTAGAGGTGGTTTTCATATCCCTCTAGATTAAATTAAATACAGCCTGAGTATCAAAAGGCTATGGAGAGCCATGACAAATCTGCGCAATAGATTGGGTAAATAATTGTAACAGTGAGTGAAATATTTCCCATATGTTACATACTACAATCTCTTTATATCAACCAAAGAGCTAAAGGGTCCATTGCCTTCTCCATATTAATGGCAGTTACTCTATGTCTCACCATAGAGGGAGAAAGAGATTTGTGCTTAGACCAACGCTACTAACCATCTAAACGCTGGGAGCCAATTAGCTTCAACCACAAATCACAAGATTGCTATGTTGTCGTACAGAGCACTTTATACTAGCCTGATTCTGTGGAGAGTTTTAATTCCTTTTAAACCATTCTATATAATGTCTTTAAATAGCTGTTACGAGCAGAATAACTCAAATTATTAAATATAAATTCATGAGAACACATATAAATTTTAAAAACACAACACTTTGGATTTCAGATGATCACAGACACAGTCATCGGATTGGAAGTTAAGATCTGTGTATGATATTGGTTGTGTGCAAGCAAACAATCCAGTCCCATTCCGTACATTTAACGCCTCAGAACTATACAAAAAGAAAACTTCATAGAAAGATAAAGTGAACACGCTTTATATAGATGCACCCATTTTAAACAAAAATAAGATTAACTTTTCATCACTGCTTAACTACTACAAATAAAACCAGCACTGCTGAAAAAGAACCATAAATTGCATTTTACTGTAAATAAAAAAGGGTGTGTAGCATAATACAGAGATGTGCCAGGACAGAAGCCCTAATTCTTCAACTTCCCATAGGTAACCCAATTTCCTAACTATCGGCTAATGTTTGGCCAGCAAACACCAACGCCCCATTTTTGTTTGGCTGAGGTCGTCATTTTTCAGGGGGATCTTCACCACTTTTTCTTACTTTCACCACATTTTCCAGACAATCTCATCTCTGGGAGTCCTTCAAGCAGCCACGGACATTCAACCACATTACTTCATGACACCACTTGACCTAATGCAATATGCCACAGACCTGACTCGACATTTCCTAGGCACATGCAAGCTGATTAGGGAAACAACAAGGTTTTGCTCTTAAAAATAAGCAAAAAAACCCAAAGCCACTCAAAAAACAGTTTGAAAGGAGTCATATTCCCCACCCCACAAAAGGAGCAGCTTTAAAACGATTTTTTTAAATGAGCCCACCATCTGCACAATATTTCACTACATATTCCACTTGCCAACATGGGTTGCCACTTCCATGGGAACAGGTACTTCAAAGCCTAAAGCACTATTTGTGGGCCAGCTAGGGGTCCCGACGTTGGCTGTAAATCAATCCACACTCGATGCTGTTCACCACACCTCTTTTGGAATTTGAAGTTACAACAGTCTCAATGCCCCAGAATTATTAAGAAACAAAACAAAACACCGAACTGATACAGATGTGATGTGGACATGTTGAGTCAGAGATCGTTGTCATTTTTTTTTCTTCCCTGAAAGTAATTGGCAAGGAAAGTACGTCCAGAGCAGATGTCATCTAAAGAATGTCCCGTCTCTCATGATCAGTGGATTGTTCTCCAAAAGAAACTTGCACCTTCCTTGGGAATTTACTGCCTCACAGGAAAAATTCTGAAAGCCTTCCCTTCGCTGGGACTCTTCAAGCTGAAAAAGAACATTAATTATGAGCCATAGAGAGGAGCAGCAGACCCCCGCCCCCACACAGTCACTTCAGTAAGGAAAATCAGTGGTTTCAATTATTGAATGCATGTCAATTTCAACATCTGTATTCTGAACTTCTGAAGCACATGGCCCTTCACTATTCCCATTTTGGTTGTTTCCATTACCGCACTGAGCCCTGACACTTGTCATTTTCACAAAAATGCACTGATTCTTAGGTGGTGAAACTTGAGAGTGCACTGAAAAGCTACTCCCACAAGATCTAAGATGGGAGTCTGGTGAGCTCTCACCATGACAAGGGAGTCAGCCAAAAATCAGTGCAAGTGGCAAGGACACCATGAGTACCACACCAAAACCAAAAGCATAAAGATTGAGGGGCATCACGGGGCCTTTCCAGATGGATTGCCATCCCCTTGGAGAAAAAGGCAGTGGGGTAATTCCTTTTGAGTTTACCGAACCCAAACCTTCAAGGGAACTTGTCCTTATTTAAAAAAATACTGCAGAATATTACTGAAATGACCCTGGATACTGCAATTTCACTACTGCACACTGTCCTGCTTGGGACCATTACCACGAGATACTATGACACTTAAGAAGGGGAAAAGGCTTGCTTCATGGCCACCTGTCATGAACTGAATAATGCCAAGCTCAGGTTGCAAATGCCAGCATTAACCGAACACTGCAAGGAGTGGAGAGAGAGAGAGAGAGAGAGAGAGAGAGAAGCCAGAGCAAAATTCAGCAGAGAACAGATTTTTTGCTTCCATTAAATTTTTCTAGGCTGCTTAATGCTTTTGGCTTCCCTCAGGTGCACCGTGAGCTGCTTGCATAAATATCGTCTCCCTTGGTGCAGAGACAGAGTACACAGTATGATAAAGAAATAAAGAGAAGCAAAGCGAAGAGTCAGAAATCCATGTTTATTTTATGCTTTGCAGCTAGCTCTTCAGTGCTTGTGCCGCCAGCTCAAGGGAGCTATGCAGTAACGACAGCGATGGCCATTATCCAAAGCCCCCTGCAGCAGTTTATCTGGAGGTTAATACGCAAAGGGGTGTACATTTTCCAAAGAATGACGCCCTTTGTCTGTTGCAGAGAAAGCTGACCGATTCCTTCCCCAGGAAGGGTGACTCTCCTGGCGTTAGCACTAGTGCAGTTCAGATAAAATGAGGATGGAAATGAAACTCCATCCATAACCTGAAGTCCAGGTTCACAGAGGCCCCCGTGAGCTTTTATTTTGAACTGTTTCTTATTGCCACTTCCTGTTCCCAGCTAGGGTTGGAAGTGAAACCCAAGGAGAAAGGCAGAATTTATGTATACCCCAACCAGAATCAGGAAGTACAGAAAACCTCATGACAACCTCTGGCCTCTACTTCCCTGAAGTATATTTTCTTTCGAGTGCTTTGTCTGAGGTAGTTTTCAATGACCCAACACTTGCGACTTCCACCGCTTCTTCTGAAAGGCTAGCCGACAGTCTAACAGATTTCACCATTAGGAAAACATCCTGGCCAATCAGCCTACATTTTCCTTTGCACAAATTCATTATGCTGTTTCCCAGTGCAGTAATTTCCAACCCCCTATTAAGTCATAACCTGGTACTCAGATCACTTTCCACTCCATCATAAGGTTTATTTTCAATAAGACCAACTTTTGTCATCCGGTAAGGAAAATGATGCTAGCAATACAATAGATAAATGATGGGAGTTTAGTTCCTAAATACCTTTAAAAATCTGGGTCCTTTTGTCTTCTTACATCCTTAAAAACATTGACCATAACAGAATTAGACTGCTATGTAATGCCTACGGGCCATTGGTAATGGCTTTTTCTGTGACTTGTACTGCCCTCCAAGGTTAATTTATTAACATAAAAAATAAAAACTGTTTTGGAGTCTTTCATTATAATTAAAAGAAGGGAGACTGGATGAATCAGAAGACTGGCATAGAAAGCCTCTCTCTCATTTATGGCTCAGGTTCCAGTAAAACCCAGTAAGTGGCCAAAAAATATCAACATCTGATGGCCGTGCGCAATGGTTTGTGTGAAATCATGGCTATTCAATGTTTCTGTGAATTGGCTTCGAGGAATCAATATCCAGTTCCTAATGGACAGGTCTGAAAAAATATATGTACCTCAAATGGCACAATTGGTGCATGATGTGTCAAGGCCTGAACTGAGACTCAATTTTCCCTTTCTTCAGAGGTAGGTTTCTCTTAAAGCATGCTCAGAGCACAGAGCTTGCACTGTCAATGTCTATGCTGTCCCTGTTGTCAGGATAGAGAAGTCATCTGCCTATTTGTCGCACTTACGTGCCCCCATTATCGTAGTATCTGAGCATGTCACAGTTTTTAATGTATTTACCCTCAACACCACTGTTTTTAGAGATGATTTTAGAGATGGGGAACGGAGGCACAGAGAGACTAAGTGACTTGCTCAAGGTCACGCAGAAGCAGGGAATTAAACCTGTCAGCCTAAAGAGTCAGTCTCTCACTCTTGCCCAACGAATATTTAATTATTTATAGGACGTAGAAAAAGTCCAACATCAGAGAATGAGATAAACCCACCACAGAAGAGCCAATAGCCTGGTGCAATTCGGGCACTCCCCTGAAAAGCAGGAGACCCAGGTTCAAATCTCTTCTCTGCCTGATTTGGGTATCCCACTTCCCAGATGAGTGCCCTTACCACTGGACTCCAGGTTATTTGTTGTGTGTGTCTCTCTCTCTCTCATTCCATCCTGAAATTTCGCACAAATTCCTGAGAAACCTTCCAGACTAAAGTTTCATTGAAAGCAATCCTTTCCTACAAAAAGTCCCGGTTTCAACGAATCAGCATTTTCTGAGGAAAAATTCCCAACCAGCTTTAGTTGGGCCGTCATTGACAAAAGACAGATGTACAAATTGAAACCAAAAAAGTTTGCACAGCATAACTGCAAAAAAACCATATGCCAAATGATAACTGTACCCAAACTGACTCCCAGGTAGCTCACATCCTTGTTTTAAAAAGAAGCCAGCTTTATTCCATGCATCTCCTCAATTACTTTGTAATAGATTTGACGGTATTTGAGTCTGTAGCATGTGCTTGCATGCTCTCTCTCTCTTTATGCAATATCCATAAGTTCTCTTTTGTCCCCTCTCAAGAATGTGCTGGCAGGTTGACTGACTTAGATTTCTTTCAAGAAGAACAGAGAAATTACTTCTAGTCAACAAATTCAGACCACTGAATTTGAGCTAAAGGAACAATTGGTCTGACCAGCATGGCCATTCTCATGTTCTTAGGTTATTAAATATATTAGAGTTCCCAGAATGCAGTGGAACCAAGTGAAAACCACAAAGCTGACTGTCTGATGAAAGATGCAGTCCATGTGTTTATCTTTGCAATGGTGTTAACGTGCCAGAATGTTTGAGAAAACAATTCATGTGAATCCACTCCCCCAACATTAGTTACTAAGGACTTTGCTAAAAAACCAAAGTACATTTTAAAGTGCAATATACACAGTGACAGTTATTAGCAATGTGTCCATATTTTTAATCATTTAAATTCATTTATAAACTAAGGAGAAGCTAAGTAATATTCAATCCTTAATATACAGAATCCAAAAGAAATGCATTCAGTTCCAAAAGGCAAAGAAGGGATGGCATATTCTTCTGTTTTGTTCATTTGCCTCTCTGAGTTTGAAGTGAGATGTTAGAATCATTTACCTTGCATATATGTGTATATATATAATGTGTATGTATATATATATAATATAATATATGTATATTCAATTCCCATCATCCACATTTTCTGACTAACTGACCGTAGCATGAAACTGATCACACAAAACAAGAAAGAAAAGTGACTCTACCTCTCCGATTGTATGCCATTCTTCAAAGAGCCAATATAGTTTTTCTTCTTGTCCACGGACATTACATCCACATAACCTCCCTCCTCATCTTTAATGATGCCAGCATGGACAGCCGTTTTACAGATACTGGAACTCTGAAAGATCAAAAAGTAAATGGATTTAGCTGGGGTTCCAAGACCTTTTTATGATGGCTAAGAAAATAAGGAAGAAAGGAGACTTATGTGAATGTGGGACATATGGGAACGTTCTGTTTCTCTTCCAGCCTGAGCAGTGAGAAAAGACTCTGCCCACCATGGAATCATAGAAGGGAGGGCTGGAAGGGACCTCGAGAAGTCATCTAGCCCAACCTCCTGTGCTGAGGCAGGACCAAATAAACCTAGATAAGTTCTTGCAGATGAGGCATTGCCCCTGCTACTAATTGCAAAGGTTGAGAATCCAACATGGCTGGTACAGGGAGGTGTAATAAGAGCCCTATGGAGGGCAAGCAGGTTGGTCAAACTGCCCATTGGTCTCCAAAGGAGCTCTGCTATGGGGAGTTTATCCCCATAGAATGGTAAATCCATTGATTCAGCCAGTCACCCAGGCCCTTCCACTTTACAATCAGTGCCCTCTTTGTTGCTGCAGTGGCACCTCGTGATCGCTTCGACCCTGTCCTTGTCCACATCAGACAGTCTCAGCAACGTAGCAGAGGCTCTGCAACCATCTGCTGGTGTGAAACAGTAGAGATCCTTGGTGAATTTGGACTAAAGAAATCAATGACCATTTCCTTGAGACGCATTAGGTCCCATCTTCCCAAAAGCTAAGGTGAGCTTCATTCACCAATGATCTGCTTTTCAGAGGTGCTGAGAACCCACAGCTGCATTGCACTCGCCTTCTGTTTTGTTTGCTGCAGGAACACAAGATACCAGCAACTGATGATTACGTTAAAAAACATCCAGGAAACAAGAGTGACAGCAGAGAACTCGAAGGCTCAATATAAACTTGGCCGTGAAACTTCTGAAGTATTTACATGCTGCTAGGTAGAACAGCAAAAAATAAAATCAGCTCTAGCACCGAAGACTAGAACAGGTGAAAATCCAAAATCTTTAAAAATCAAATGTCCACGGCAGAAGCTGCAGCCTCACTGTGACTGCCAAAGAAACCCATTCCGGTGGCATCTGTGTACTATAGATCACGATCCCTCTCTCTCTCTCCAAAGCCATAAAAGGCAGGTTTTCCCCATCCCCTATATATTTACCACTTTGGATTGCCTATCTCTTGGCAGCTTTCACAGTTTTAATTGCCAGTTTGGTTTTGCTTCTATATATGGTCAAGACAGCACGGGAACACTTTGTTTGGAAGATATGCTTTGAATTTGCCCTAGTATGCAATGGGAAATCTGTAAATCTAAAATTGGCTCATAAAATTAAACTGCACAAGGCTATTTGCAACACTCTCCGCTGGGACATATCCTTAATGATGTTCTTTCCAAAGCATTCCTTTCTTCCAGAACTTGCTGTTCTTCTGTCTGCTCAGTCTTTGGCTAGTCTTTTTTTTACACACCCCTTCTCCTATCGGCTTGTTGGTTTCCTGTCCTCTACCTTGCCAGTGAGTCTTTATCTTAATGAGCTGTTTGCAAAGTGTCCGGACGATGGGAAGCACTTGGAGGAAGAAGGAGCTCTCTCCCAAAACAAAGGGCACTGGCACTTCAAGGGTCACACAGCAAAAGATAACCACATAGGAGGGGCTCTGCTTCTGCCTGAGTGCCACGTTCTTGGAACGGATCCTAGAAGGTCTGCAGTGATTCCCTCCCTGCAGAAGTGGGATCTCGGAGACACGCTGCAGTCGTGCATTCTGGAGGGCCCTGTCTGGCACCAGCTGCATCGAACTATTGGAAATGAAGCAGGCCTACAAACGAAGGCCTGGTCTACACTGAAAATGAGGTTGACCCGGCTAGGTCACTCAAGGGTGTGAAAAAGCCACACCCCTGAGCAATTTAGTTAAGCTGAGCAGATCCCCCGCTGTAGACAGCACTAGGTCGACAGAAGCTTTCTTCCGTGGACCTAGCTCCTGCCTCTCCGGGAGGTGGATTATCTATGCCAACGGGAGAAGCATTCCTGGCGGCGCAGGCAGCAGCTAAATGGAAGCTGTGCCACCATAGCATTTCAAGTATAGACAAGCCATAAGTCACCCTTCAGGTCCCCATTTAGTGTGACTAGCCTGAAAACAAAGACGGGTTCCTCTGTGGGGGCTCAGCAGCAAGCGGTGGTTTCCACTGGTGATAAGAATCCATCTCATTATGCAAGCTTCCTCCTTCAGGAAATCTCTCCCCAACTAATTGCCTCACAGATGAGACTAAACTACCTTTATCTCACAACAGCAGAGAGCCAGTCTCTCTCTCTCATCTCCTCAGGGTTCCTGGACATGAAGGGGACAGAGATTTCCCTTTCAAAAGCAACTCTCCCTATGAACCGAGCCAGAAGGCTGCACAATTAGTTATTTATACATTTCCCAATGCGCCTGTGCTTTGTAAAGCTTAAAAGCTCTCACAGAGCTTTGAGAAAGATACACTGCCCATTGCCTCAGTGGCATTCCTCTCAGCATTAGCAAGAGCTGCATTTTGCTTCACTGAATAAACAAAAGTGCTGAAAAGAACAGTCAACTTTTTATTTTAACCACAACTAAGGACCAAGCCAACGTTTTCAAACCTGGGACGACAGCTACATTTGGTTTGGGACACTGAGGCTAAACCGTCAGAGAGTTTAAGGCCAGCAGGGACCATTCAGTTCATCTAGTCTGACCTCTGTATCACAGGCCACCAACCCCACCCAGCACCTGTGCACTAAACCTGGGTCCCTCAGAGCCACGTCGTTTTGTGGGGAGAGGATGGCTGGTTAAGTTTGCGTCACTAGAAAACGCAGCCTCGCCATGTTTCTGTCTCATCCCACAACAATTCCCATCCCAAACCTGACTACCCAATCAGATTTTGATCCATAGTCGCTTGGCTTCTCTCTCAGAAGAGGAAAGAGCTTTATGGAGCCAAGCATCTCAATGGCATCCATTTATTCTATTTCACTGGACAGCCAAGTGTCCATTTCATTGGTGATCTATAAAAGATGAGAATTTGACCACAGCCTATACGAGCTTCACTGTGCAAGATGTCCAGTCATCTGCCCATCAAAGTAGCAAGACTGTTAGACAGCAGCAACTGATGGATTTCTGAAGCAGCGCAAGATGGAGTTTTTTGGTTACATGGTTCCTGCTGAAAAAGTCGCTCTGCCATGTTCCCAGTATACCACTTGACTCTGTAAATCTAGTGTAATGGAAGCTCTTCCAAACAGATTACTGAATTGACTAACTGTTCTTAACTCTTCCATTGCTTGGAAACTTGACTCTTTGGGAGATGGGCCTGAGCTGTGAAGTTTGGAGCTAGATCTGAACTTTTCCTTGCATTTCACTTATGATCTATAAAACATGAGAATTTGACCATTGCTTATACCAACTTCAGTGTCCAAGATGTGTCCCAACAGCATGTGCTCTAATGCTTTGTCCTCTCTAGTTTTAAATGTCCCAAATACTAATGTTTATATTTTATCCCTGGGGAAAATATTCCATCATCCTGCTGATATCATCATGAAGGATTTGGCCCTAGTTTTGTAATTAACACAATGTTGGCTATTTGCACATAAAACACCAGAGATGGTCAGAAGATATCCCTGTTGCTTTGCAAGATATGCCTGGCTTTCCACCAGTCTTGCATCGGGTCACCCTAGATACACTTGTCTATTTTTAACCACAGACAATGTCCTGCTCTCTTCAAGGTCATGGAACATCTTTTTCTACACTGAAAAGGACTTAACAGACCTGTAGAACATCTGGATTTGATTACCAGAGTCTGCCTCCTCCTCCTTGCTGTTTGCTTCCTCAATTTATCATGCACTTTTTAAGGCTCTAGCAATTATACTTCCACAGTGCATTAGAGGCCTTATTATTTTGTCATTGATCATGAGTACCTTGGCTTCTTTGTCTCTTGGGCTGGTTCCCAAAACTATGTTGCCTTCACTTCCTAGAAACATACCCTTCCCAAGCCCTTGACATCATGCAACCTAAAATA
Source organism: Mesoclemmys tuberculata (assembly GCA_007922155.1). Classification (NCBI taxonomy): domain Eukaryota; kingdom Metazoa; phylum Chordata; order Testudines; family Chelidae; genus Mesoclemmys; species Mesoclemmys tuberculata. The sequence goes on along the minus strand of ML675631.1, from coordinate 24,537,247 downwards.
GCATTTTTATTTCTATGAGAAAAAAA